>CAEGAE010063957.1:0-83836 GCA_903067095.1 Girardinus metallicus | reverse complement strand
TATCTATCTATCTATCTATCTATCTATCTATCTATCTATCTATCTATCTATCTATCTATCTATCTATCTATCTATCTCGTTTGATGCATAATGGAGTGTTTTGTTCTGACCTTTTACCATTCTTCCGTTTTAAAAAAAATCTGTCATATTTCTCGACTTAAATTATACAGCTATCACAACATACCAATAATATCGATGTATAATATCTTGTTTTGTGTATTCAGATATTCTTCACAAAAATGTGTAAATAAATAAATAAATAAATAAATAAATAAATAAATAAATAAATAAATAAATAAATATATTAATTAATTAATGTACAAAGTTTTATAAATTTTGGCTTAAACGTACTACATGTTAGACTAAAGGTTATTTTATGTCTAGTATTTTGGAAGGTTGTCATTTTAAAGTCTTTTTCACGTATCTGAAGAATGAGACACATCATATTTAAACGCAAGTTTACATGCAGTTCTATTAATAATCAGCATATCTGAGATGTTTTTGAAAACTATATTTTTTGTTTAAAAACTCAAAAATATTGCATTGCATGTTTTGTGTCAGCATACTGTTAAAACAGTTGTGGAAATCTGTATACATTTTAAAATGAGTAAAGTAGATGTATTTTTTTCCTCTAAAGTACTTGTGGGATTATATTTTTCTTGTTCCTTAACAAGCATACAACTAATGTTTACTGCAGGATTGTTAACCGGTTAACATGTATAGAAAGACACTAATGCGCATATGTTTGCATATCAGAGTTCAGAACTAATGATGTTTCTGCTTTGGAATGGAGTGCCCCATTTGTCAGCTGAATGTTTCACTCACCACCTGAGTTAAGTGTCAAGGCATGGGGTTGGAGGCATGGGGGATGCTCCACCTTAATATATCGTCAGTGGCTGGAAGCTCACCGATATAAACACGTTGGCTTTATTGAAAACATTTACTGTTTGTGAAAACTTTAAAGCAAAGACTCCCGTGACAAGTTGACGTCATGAGGTCAATTCAACCACAACTTCAGCCTTTTCTGTCCAATCACAGAGCTCCTCCTACTTCCTAATGTCCGGGTCCTGAACCAATCATTGCGCCCAGCTGGGAGTCAGAGGGGATAGCGTCCACAGATAAAAATCTTTGACCATCATCCATCCTCTCAGAGCATCTTTCTTATCCTCCGAGGAACCGTCCGAAACCCGGGGCGTCGATTCCAAACTCTCCCCACTGGGATAACATTAGGCAACATCTTTGCTGCCCGGGGTCACTTTTCTTCCCCAACTGTGGCAACCTGTTACTCAGGAATCCAGACGACGGCAAAGGGCAAATGAAACAAAACTGACAGAAGGTAATTGCTGGATTAGAAAAAGGCGCATCGCAGACAGTTTATCCAGGTGACAGAGATCGGAGGGAATATGACGGCGCTGGCGGGAGGTTTGCCGAGAATGATGAGACCGACTCCTCACCAGAACTACGCGCGTGGAGGATACTCCTTGGAAGGTAAGAAGCCACCACCAGTTGCGGGTGGACGTGACAAAAAAACGTGGAGCAGAAACTTTTGCAAACTTTGTTAAACTCGATTTGTTGAAATATTTACTCTTGAAAAATTACTATGTTAGATTAAAAAAAAATATATATTATATATTTTGTAAACTAAAAAAATTCAAAAATGAACAGCGGCACATTTTCGAGGAAAAGTAAAGATTTCAAAGTATAATTGATATTTATTACGCAATTTACAACTAATTAAATTTTGAGTATGTCGGTTTTCAAAATTCTGTGATACAAGTAGACTTTTCTTAGTAAGGCAGAAATTAAGGACAATTTTTCTAAATAGAAATTGTGAATTTTTTTTATTTTTTTTATTTTTTTTTTTACATTTTAAGTATGCAGTCTTGCAAGTTGTAAAACATAAACATAGATACTTTTGAAATTACCTCCTGCATTGTTGGATGATAAATGATGCGTTATTTGGAATCAGACAGTACCCGGCTCAATAAAAGCGCTCCCTGTCCAGTTTCCACTCCGTTAGGACAGGGTCGGGTCAACCAGCTCGGGGGAGTCTTCATAAACGGCAGACCTCTCCCCAATCACATCCGCCACAAAATCGTAGAGATGGCCCACCACGGAGTCCGGCCGTGCGTCATCTCCCGGCAGCTGAGGGTGTCCCACGGTTGCGTCTCCAAAATCCTCTGCCGGTACCAGGAGACGGGCTCGATCAGGCCTGGAGCAATAGGAGGCAGCAAACCAAAGGTACGGCGCAGATGATCGTACAGCTGTGTTTTATATCAAATAGAAAGAAGGTGCTCATATAAGAATTTAATTTCCATCTTCCTGAGCTCTCTCAACTTTCTGAGATGTTCAGAAACTACCAGCAGGAGTTAAGCGCAGTCACTGCAGCTTTTCCAAGAAGGTCAAAAAAGAAGTTTAGCAATTCGTTTTTATCATGTCCTCTTTTTAATATATTTTTTTCCCCAAAACACGCGTTACGTAAGACAGATTGATCTTTGGTGTTGTCAAAATATGTAACAACAAAGTCTGTTTAAAACTTTATTTTTTTTTCTCTCAAAGTAAAATGAAAATATAGATCTACCGAGAGGTCAAGCTGAAAAGTTTATATTTATATCTGCATTATGTAATTTGCTTAGAACACGACAAGGTAAACGTGATCTGCTGTGCTTTTATATTTTTTAACAACCATACACAATGCTGTGTCAAGTTCTGTGGATATGTGTAAACTGTTGCTGTAAATTTCTTGCATTTTTTGTGACTTTTGTGTTTTCTTTCAATCCGTAGGTTAACACTTTATTTAATTAACATGACTTGTCCTGGTTGTCTCTACAAAGCAAAGTGCCTCCCCAGAAGTGGACAAGAAGATCGAGGAGTACAAGAGAGAAAATCCCGGCATGTTCAGCTGGGAAATCAGGGACAAACTACTGAAAGATGGAATCTGCGACAGGAACAATGTTCCCTCGGGTATAGACCTAATAATTTATTTACCGCAAAATACATTTAAAAAAAAAAAAAAAAAAAAAAAAAAAAACACTGACATTTTGTTTGAATTTATTGTGGGTATTTTGGGATGTATTAATATCTTCGTCTCTGTTTCTCAGTGAGCGCCATCAGTCGCATCATGCGTTCTAAGTTTGGCGGAGTTGGTGAGGACGAGGAGGAGGACGATGAGATGGTGAAGAGGACGCTGGAGGAGAGCGAGCCCCGGACAAAACACAGCATCGATGGCATCCTGGGAGACAGATGTAAGTCCGACGTTTTACACTGTAATCATCCAAACCTCTGAAAGCAAAACAGAAGACTGTGGAAATCTGGTTTCAATAATAACACTACTACAAACAACAACAACAACAATAATAATAATATACTTTTTTTCTTATTTACAGTTTTTAGACTTCTATTTAAAAGTGTAACGTTTAAAGTTTGAAGCAGTTTACGCATACACTGGCCTCAAAAGAAAAAAAAAAAAAAAAAAAAAACTTATACAGACGAGCTTTAAAAAAAATCAAACATTTGTTTAGCTTCCAAGCCTGAGAAAGTTTTTTCCTTCACTTTATCGGACACTTAAGGATGAACTTCATTGAACAAAGCGCGGAGAGTCCATTGAGTCTCACACCTCAGTTTGACGCGCACAAAAGCCAAACTCCAGCAAGCAGCGCAGTGTCGTACAAAAAAAAAAAAAAAATGCCAGAGCTTTTTTATTTTTTCAAATAATGAGGAGAGAAAAGAGAGAAGGTGGAAAAGATACACTGACAAAAAGGGGGTAAGAGGAGACATTATGAACTCGCAATGAGCGATGAATTATTCAGGGAGCCAGTGCGCCATGATTGCACAAAGAAATGCCACTTTTGAGCCTTCTGTCACTGTTAATAGTTTGCTTTTTTTTTTATTATTTATTTATTTTTTTAAGAAGCCAGGCATTTAGACAAACACCTGTTGATTTATAACCTGTTGGAGACTCAGCAGGTTTGTTAAAAAGGAAACCCGGACATAAAACATGCTATACAGTTAATTATTAATTAACTTTCGCTTGAGACAATGTTACTTTGCACAAAATTCCACTTTAAGTACTTTGCTGTAGACTTGTTTAAAGTAATTAAAGAAAATTTAATTTGACCATAGCTATATAGGGGGAACACTTAGAATAGACCACAACCATATTGACTGACTTAATCGTTTTTACGTAGCTTACTATTTTTTATTTTTCTTTCTTTCTTTCTTTATTTTTTTTTTTGTGTTTTGTTTTCGCGCAGTACCCTTGACGCCTCCAACAAGCGAGCACAGGGAAACTGTTCTCCTCACTAGATTAAATCCAAACCCTTTTATTTCTCTGCACTTTCATCTCAGACTGAAGTCCGCCCCTTTTTCCTTTTTGCCCTGGGCGCCCACATTTAGTACGGGGGGACACTTCCCACCCCTTCTATAGCCCGTAGCCGTGGCGGGACAAATCCACTGATTTGGTAAAAACTCGAGTTGATTATTCTGAATGAAAATAAAGTAATCAAAGTTAGAATGCCTAGTTTTAGTCTATGAGCATTGAGCTTTATGTCAGAAAAAAAGTTTAGTTGTGTATTTTTTTGTGTATTTAAACTTTTTTTTTTTTTTAAAGAAAAACTAAAATTACTCAGCAACATCCTAAATGCAAGCACTTTCTCTAATCCAGATCAGCCCTATTTTATTGTTGTGTCTCTTTGTGGAAAGCAGTAGTTGTTTTTTCTCTTTTATAGCACTTCATTAGAATGTGAAAAGGGTGATTGGGGACCGAGAGAGGGTCTTCTGGCCAAATATTGATTAAGTAGGTGTTTGCAGAGGCCATTGTTGTGGTGGGGAGAGGCCTGTTGCTCTCTGCCCCTTTCTCTTCTGCTACTATTGTTGGCCTTCCATTAAGTGCTAAGATCAAAGCTGACTCATTTAGATTTATTTGTCTGGGAAAAGGAGAGCTAAGGTTTGTGGGATAAAGTACACTGTGGCATCAGAAAGTTTAGCAAACTGCAGGAACATTGTTGTGGCAGAAATGTGAACAATTATTTTTTTTAATGTTTGCACAATGAATTAACAAATATTCTTTCTCAGAATTTAAGGACTTATTTTCTGTTTATCTGTTTAATGAAGAATGTATTCATTTTTGTTTTATTCTCTAATTATGAATCAGTGTCAAAATCGCTGTTCCTCCTGGTAGTGTTCTTCATTTAATTGATGGCATCCTCTATTTATTAGTGTTAGCACATTAGCCTTTAGCCTCATTTAACTAATTAAAGTAACCAAAGTCATGAAAGACAGCCACTCTTGCAGGATCTTTTATGACAGGACGGACAGGAGGGAGGGTGAAAGACAGAAAGAAGAGGAGGGGGGGGGAAAGAAAGCTCAGAAATACAAACAGTCAAAGGGATAACTTTTCTTTAAAAGGGAGTCCTGCAGAGCCAGAGTGAATGAGCCCAGTTCTTTCAAATGTGCCATGGTGAACGCAGTCAACATGTAATAATTGGTCTCATTGAGGTGCATTCCAACAATCTGCTGCCATTCTCCTGCCTCCATTGTGCCGGGGCAGGCAAATAGCCAGAGGGACAGGAGGAATCAAGTGCTGACAAAACATGAAAGATTTAGCTGCTTTTGTCACAGGAGCTGAGTGGGACTTTGTTTGTGTAAATAAACTGGGTCTATATAGGCTCCCTGGGATCTTGGCATGGGTTTAGGATGAGGGATATTATTTGAAAGTGAGAAGGACTGGAGAGTTAATATCCGCGCTGTAGAATATGTCTAGTTTTGGAGCTGTTGTATGTGTAAGTTTTTAATTCAAAAACCAGGAGAGAAGAAATATGAAAACAAAAGATTTCCACTTCTATACCACCTTCAAAGGTTTGTGGCTTAAACACTGTAATGCCTTCAAAAAGCACAAAGTTGTTTTTAAAGTAGCGTGGTAATATCCTTTAGCTGTAATCATTGAGGTATATGTGGAGTTTTTTTTTTTTTAGTTTATGTGACTGAAGGCCCAAACACAGCCAGAGGAATGTCTGCCACATTTCCTTTTCCCTCTGAGGGCTGGATAGTGCAGAAATTTATATGAGGGCTTTATTGTCCTTTTTCCTGTATTAATAGTGTTTATATTGCTTGTTTATTGTGCTGGACTGCTGGGGAAAAACAAACTGTAGTTCAGAAATCCAGACAGATGGGTATTAGCGCATAAACGGAGAAAATTCAGTTCACTTGCTTTATCGATTTGTAAAACCACCTGTTTCTGCAATTATAGTCGATTATGACAATTTTTAGGGTATTTTTCCTATCATCTAGACATTTGTTTCGACTAATTTTCTTTGCAAAATACCCCAAATATATGGCAAAAAAACATTCTTTAAAGTTCTGGCTGCAAATTTAGTGTTGTTATCATGCTTGAAGGCAAACATCTTTTCTGGTCTTGAGTCTTTATCGGCCTATTGAAGATTTTTCTGAAGGACATTTGTGTGTTTAGCTTCATCAGTCTTCTTATCATCTCTGACCAGCTTTTCTGCCCCTGATGATGAAGAGCAATCCACAGCATAATGTTGCCACTACCATGTGTGCCACCATGGGGATGGTATATATTTTTTTTGTCATGTGCAGTGTTAGTTTTCCTCAACTCTTGCTATATCCACGCAGGAACCAAACATTTTAATTTTACTCTTCTAATTTTTAACATGTTGTGACCCCTACATGTCATATGGCAGACTGCAATCTTCCACAAAGGCCAGATTTGTGGAGTGTGTAACTTATAGTTAGTTGTCTTGTCAACAGATTCTGGCCACCCTAGCTTTGGATCTCTGCAGCTCCTCCTGAAATTTTCTGGTTTGTTGCTTGGCCTTCATAGTACTGTTTTTTTTTTCTTTTACAACACAAGTGGACTCTATGTGCTAATTAGGGCAAATGATTAAATTGGATTTTAAACAGGACTTTCGGAGTAAAGAAACTGAATACAAACGCATTCTCTACTTTTTTATTTTTATTTGTTGAAAACTAAAAAAACATAACTTTTTTCCACTTCATAATTATATGCTACATTATATTTAAGGTTTGGTGAGGTTACAAAATGTGAAAGGGAACAAATACTAAAAGCACTGATGGTGAAGAGATGGTCTTCTTAAATATAAGCAGTCAGAACTTTCTTCTGCGTTGGCATGATTCTCAAGACTCTCTTTCTTCAGAAAGAAAGAAAAAATCCACACTGGCTGATCTGCAACTGAATACAGACTCTATGCTTCATTAAAGCCTCTTTCTCTGTTAGCGTCCACATTGTGATCCCTCCAATATTAATTCAAAGGACAATTAATGAATGCGGGCCAACTTTGAAGTAATGGGCTGGGGTCCTGCCCCAAGCCGGCCTCTTGGCGCTGATGTACTCCTCGCATTCTCCCCAAATAACCCCAGAGACACTGCAAAGTGACTGAAAGGAGAAGTAGCAAGCAATAGAAGGTCAAGAAGAGGAGCCCCAAAAGAAAAAAAGAGCTCTCTATTTCCTCCAAGTATTAGCCAAGCAAAACTCTGTGATGGGGAGGATAAAGGGGTGTGAGGAGAAAGGGGTCGAGGGTATGGGGACTTTGCAAAGAGGGGCACAATGGGATGGTTAATTGAGTAAAGCCAGACAGTGTTGTCAATCACTTAACTTTGTTTAGGCTCAGGTTTTGTGGAACTCTTTCGTCTTGGACATTGCACATTATGGACATGCCAGCAAAACCCTGTTTCTGATTGATTGATGGGATTTTTCCCTACGTTTGGTGTGTTAGAGCTCTGCGTTTGCGCCACTTGAAAATAATAATAAAAAAAAGAACAAGAAAAAAACAGATACTCTGAGTTTATGGGGTTTAAAGTGGAAATATGTGGTTTTTTTTTTCTCTGAAGGTTCTTGAAGTTAGTCTGAAGAGCAAGCGCGAGGCTGCTTTCACTGAAGTGCTGTGTAGTTGTGTGAAAAGGTCAGGGGCCAGCTTAGGGTCACTTGGCTGTTACAACTATCAGGTCCCAGGAACTGGAGGTTAGGATAATGTTTAGAAAAGATCTGAGCTCAAAAACTTGTGTAAGGATTTCAAAGCAATGGTCTTGTGCTGCCCTTTCAAATACCTTAAAACACCTAGATTTCTTCAAACAAAAGCTTATTTTCTTGAAACAAGCTGCTTGGTTTGGTTGTTGTCTTTGCTAGTTAGTCTCTGTTGAACCGAAACGTGCAATGGACGAGCCTTTTTAGCTTGCGGCCCAGTGTGGGCTTCGCAAGTCGCTTTGTCTCCACACAGAGGGTGGAAATGCCACCATGAAACTGTCACCTAACTGCACCGCAGTGGAACGGAATAATAACCATCACACACTGGGCGCAAATAATAGCTACTCAGTGCCATTCGTGGCTTCTTGTTACTGCTGTGGTGTCAGACAGAGATACATCCTTCAGCTTCATATCGCCAACTCCTTCTTTGTCCGTTAAGTGCCAACCTCCTGTGCTCTTTCACTTAATTTTGTTTTGTGTCCATCGCATCATCACCTCACTCTCCTTTTATTTCTATAACACCCCCCACACCCCTTTTCCCAGGCAGCTGCAGGTTCCTAGGGGCTCTTTAGCAAGTCAAGTGAGCAGCCCACTCACTCCCATTTTTTCTCTTAAACTGTTAACCCCAGCTGAGTCCATAAGCTGTCAGTTTACCATTCTTTCCCCCCCCTCACCCCCCACACCTCACCGAGTGCATCTGCTCGCTTTGGCTCTACGCGGCACGCAGCTATTTTATTCAGTGGCCCACTCGCACCACACTCCCTGTCCTGAAAGGGCCAGATCTACTTCCCTGGGCAAATAGCGAGTTCATTTGTCTCTTATGCCCTTTGTTTTGCGTTGCGAACACATGTCACCAGCTCAATTACCTTCTCTATTAAAAGCCCCAGGAGGATGGGCCAGCCAGCCCATAGTAAGACAAGGCCATAAACTGCCCCGTATGTTTTGGTTTCTCTCTCCATATGTGATTCTTCGTTTCTTATGCTTTGTCACACTTTCCATTTCTTTTATTTACATTTTTGAACCACGGATGGGAATTTCTCTGCACACATGAGCAAAGATGTAGCTGTGTGTAGCTTTGCATGTCTACTTATATTAGTGTCTCCTAAAGCGTAAGAGAGGGTGGGAGAAAGGTGGATGTCCGCCAAGATGAGCCTGAGCAGTAAACAAGGTCAGCCTTTATCCTGACAGCAGGAATCCTCTCAGGGGTTTTTTTTCGGGGCAAGGGGGATTTTTTATTTGCATCTTAGAAGCACTCCGCCTACCGGTGAAGCTAATAAAACTGGAAGTTCACCAGATTCACATACTTTTTATCTGTTTTTGGAAACTTTTTTCAGTAAAGAAACCTTCACGATTTTATTCACAGTGAAAGGAGCATTTTGCAGTCACATGTTAAACTCAGTTCTATTTTCTAAATATATTTCTTTTTTTGCTGGTTGATTAACATAACTTAGTGTTTATGTCTTATTGAATTTCTTAGCAGGTTTACACATGGAGGAATTGATTTTTTTTTTAAGTTGTCATAGTCAAACTTAGACTGTTTTCTTTTATTTATTTCAAGAGAAAGATACACATTCAATTAATCACAAATTTCAATCAACCAGTCACTCAAACTATATTTGTCCTACTTTCCGTACAGACAGGTGTAACCCCCTAGAAATGGTTAAACTAAATAAACAAATAAAATATTAAAAGATGAACCAATTTGAGAGCAATTACAGAAGATGGTACATTGAGGAAACGTTATCATGTGGTGAAGAAACGTAATGAAAATCTAATAAGAAAAATTATGAACTACCAAATGTAAATGTAGGAACAAAATGATCAGAAAAGTATAAATAATTGTAAATGCAATATAATCAAAAAAGATTGGATAAAATGTGGTGCTAATGTAAAATTAGAAAACATATATAAAATAATGAAATATCAATATATTCTAAATGACTAAATTTCAACTATAAATTCATCTAAGTAAGTTGATTTTTAGTTTGCTATTGAAATAATTAACACTCTCCACTGCTATTAGATTTTCAGTAGTTTTTCTATACATAAGTGTCATATATGGAAAAGAACCCCTCCCTATAAGTGTCAATATTCACCTCTGATACTAACAGAGGACCTTTTCCACAAGACCCAAACAGGAGGGCGTGAGTGATAAAAGCAAATATTTTCCCCTGATATGAAGAGGTCATTGAACTTGAAGTTGCTCTGAAACTTTGTGCCTTTGAAAGTCTGTCCAAAATCTTCAGCTTTACACTGACTGAGCTGACTAAAGCTATGCGCCATTAATGAATTAATACCTAAAATATGGTCAAAAATTTATCAACTGGTCTCGGGCAATAAAGAGATATAAAAGAAATAACTATGTGTTATCTGGTTTGCTATAGAAATGAATGTTCCTTTTTTTTACATTAATAAGTGATAACATATAAAGATAAAAATAGTGCAGCTTAAAATTGGGTATTGTGTTAATCCAGAGTTTAAGTTGCAACATTCCAACAAATAACGTTCTAAATGAGATACCAGTTAAACCATGTATGGAGATTAATTACCAACCAACGTAAATGAATTATTCCTATTCTTTGGGTTACTATATTCCAAGTACTAGCTGCTGTGTCGGAGAAAGCTGACTGTCCGAAGGCACCTATGCTGTGAGGGATCTTAAACATTTCCTCTGGGTACAGACAGGGACAGGCCCCTTGTTGCTTTATCTGTTGCATGAAATTTGATTGCGGAATTTAAGCAATAACATCGATACTTTCTCTTTATATGCCCAGTATTATCTCCTGTGTGGAATGTGTGGGAACAAGTCTACTCCAGCATCAGCTTGGCTTAAATCATTCCAAGACAGACTTAGAACAGTGTTTGACAGTGCCTTAGATGTGGATGTATAGCAATGGGTGAATCCAGGAAGAGACGAGTGATGTGAATGGCTGAGGTAAAAAAGACAGGTCCTATTTTTTTTTAACAATCACTGCCTCCCCCTCATTCACCATAGCTGTGCACCCTCCTCCCTCAACCCCAGCATCTTCTTCAGGTGCTTTCAGCTTTCCTTCTCCTCTCCATGTCAACCCCTTTGACTTCCCATCCCCCAGCTTTGTGCCCCTCGGGCCATGGAAGGAGGGAATATAGGGGTGCTCCCCTGCTGTGCCCCTCCACAGCCCCAATGGCCCTTCTCTGGACCCTTTTGTGCCCCCTTTTTCCTCCTCCTACTCCTCATTCCCCTACTCCAGCCCCCAATTTACCCTTCACCCCCCCTCAGGTCGCCTGCTGTGCAGGTGACAGGCCCCTGAATAAGGGCCCGGGCGTCCCTGATGGCTCCTACAGATGGAGCGTGGTAATCGGTCCAATAGAGCCCTGCCACAGGCTTTTCCCCACTGGAATACAAAGGCCAGGCCACATCACTCCCCAAAAATAAAGGAAAAAAGTGGGTGAAGAAGAAGACAGAAAAAGACAAAAGAGCAAGCAGAGGATGACAAAAGCATCACTGTCATTTGCCATTACGGAAGAATCAAAGACGGAGTGTTGCCTCTAGAGTTACAAATAAAAACAGGAAGGGAAAAAGAGGAAATGATAAAAATAAAAAGGGCTGTGGGGGTAACCCTATAGTACACAGAGAAAGCAAATGGATAACTGTTGCCTTCAAAGTTTTCTAAGCTCTCCTTCACTAAACAGCATGGAAGTATATTTTCTAAATGATAAAATTAGCTAAATAAAGCATCTTGCTTGAATCTGTGTGTTAGCTTGGCACCTCAATCTGGTTTAGATTTAATAATGAGCTTGTCTCAGAGTCAGGATCGTTTTTTTTTTTTTTTTTTTGCCAGCAGGCCTTTGACTAACAGCATTCCCAGAGGCCAAATCTGTGTGTAATGCCTGGTCAGACACACACTGGCAACCGGTGCAAAGACTTCCTGCCTTCCTTGAAGAGGCTCCAGAGCCAAGGGGAGATCACTGTCCTCCTCTTCCAGCCCCCCTTCAATGTCTGACTTGGCACTTTTTTAATTAAAGCCTAAGAATCTAGAGGAATAAGAAAGAGTTTGAGACAGACCAGCCTTTCTCTTGCACTCACCTGTCTTTTTGCTTTTGAGCATTTTATTTCTTCACAGTTTATTGCATCAAAAATATGGAGGGATCCCTCATGTTGATTTTCTCATTGGGGTTGATTTAGGAGTGGATTTCAACTCAGGATCCACTGAGTGACAACTAGCAATCCAGAGTCAGCAGATGCATGTTTTTGATGGAGACAATGATTGGAACGTAAAAATGAAGGATAAGATTGCTGGTCAACAAAAAGGCTCTCATGCTAATTTTTAGGGCTTTACAGTATTTTCTTTATAGATGTGAATCTCCACACAAATTCAGAAATATCGATTTCTGATATTGTTTCCAAAATTCACTGTTCCTCTTCTTCTGCACCTCCCCTTTTAGCTCAGTCAGTTTCTCTTGGCCTGAATGAGCAGATTAAGAAGCACCTGCAACGGGCTGCCTTTCCTCTACTGCTGAATATCAGCCTAACGCACAGCATGGCTAAGACTAGAAGAGACACAGTGTCCCAGGCGACTGATGCCCCAGAGGGATCTTGTCCTCTTTAATCCATGTTCAAGCAGGCTTTTGCTTTTGATCCCCCGGGAACCACTGAGGAGTTTAAGAAATCAGGAGGACACAATCTAGAGTGGCTCTGTGCGATGTGCTGTGGAGCAGCTGGTATGCTATGTGAAACTATTAAATTTACATCAGTAGAAGTAGTCACAGTCAAACTCGAAAACCAAAATCTATGAAATATCATTTCTGAAGGATGAATTATTTTTATCACTTGAGCAATCTGTATCACAAATTGAAAGAAAGAGATTTTGTATATTTCTCATAGTTAAGATTTTTTATCCTGTTTACCAGGTTTGAAATAATTTCATTTAATATATGAATACATAATTTATTTATATCACAATAAGATATACTCCCAAATATGTTATTTAAGCAAATCAAACACAAAAAATATTAAAACAGTACTTCTGTAAATTAATTTAGCAGGGAAATGTGAAATAGTATTATTTCAACTGATAAAGGGTAAGTCAATAAGGAAAATAAATATGTTTTTAAACTCAGAGAAAAACTAACTAGCTTTGTTGACGCTACACTACATCAGTCTGAAATTTGTCATTGTTTTTAAGATTTCTAAAACAAACTCTTGCTGTTGAAAAAAAGAAAGTTCATAATTCATAAAGTTAGTCTTATAACTCTGTGTTGCCAAATAAGCAATATATGGTTATATATTGCAAACTGACAGATATTCTTCATTAGACAATATATCTTTTGAGTGGAGCCTTTCAGGATCACAACAACTTTAAGGTCCAGGATGCCAGCAGCATGGAAATAAGTGTTTTATTAAACTGCAACGGCTTATCCTGTGTGTGCATGTTGTTGATATTATAATTGATTGAAAACATATTTATTTCTATTCCAGCGAGCCACTCGGACGAGGCTTCAGACGTGGACTCTGAGCCAGGCCTGCCGTTAAAGAGGAAGCAGCGCCGCAGTCGGACAACCTTCACAGCAGAGCAGCTGGAGGAACTGGAGAGGGCCTTTGAACGCACGCACTACCCAGACATCTACACGCGAGAGGAGCTGGCTCAGAGGGCCAAACTGACAGAAGCTCGAGTTCAGGTTAGAAACACGAGCATGCATGCAAGTCTAAATCTTGACAGCACAGTGATCTGTCACTCCCTCCGAGACATTCGGGTGTTAAGTTGTTTTGGGATGTTGCTACACATTCTTTACAACCATTAGCCATGTGTTCCATCCCCAAAACAACCCCAGACCACCCCAGCTGCACCACATGGAGACACTCACAGCCGCCTATATACAAAGACATCTTTCTATTTTTGTCAACATTTTGCCAAAAGCGGGCTATATAAAATTCTGCGAATAGATTCTCGATTTAGATAGCTTCTCAATATAGCTTTTAATAGCCATAACAGCCCTCTGGCAATGTATGAACTCTGTGACGTTAAGTAGCTCACAAAGATGTGGTTTCACTGCACTCTACAGATGTTAAGATCGCTATCAGCATAGGTCCCTGCAAAGGGACAGAGAGTCCTTGAACAGATACATTTTCAGTGACCCAGAATAAAGCACAATTACAGTTCTAACTGTTCCAACTATAAAATCATCCATTTTTTTTAAAATAATAGACTAAAATACTGTAGTGCAATATTGTGAACTGGAAGGAAATAGATAGATTTTCTATGTAACATTGTTTTACTAATAAAAAATGGTAAAGTGTGGCATGTATTTATATTCTACCTTTTGAGTCAATATTTTTGCTGCAAGGGTGCTTGGTTCTACCATATTGGAGCATCCATAGATAAATTTTTGCTGTTCTTCTTTGCAAAGTAACTAAAACTCAGAAAGTATTTATCTAACAACACACTTTAAGTTTCTCATCTAATTTAGTACTGAACTTTGACTGGGCCAGACTAACAATTGTTTTATTCTTTGATCTTAATCGTTCTGTTGTAGCTCTGGCTGTATATTCAGGGTAATGAAACTGCACTGCAGCCTTAAGCTTTTTGCAGCCTCTAACCGGTTTCTATTATTTTTATGCATTTCACTTCATGCATAATCCAATAAACTTTCAACAGTCTCCCCACAGCCTGATGTTGCCACCAACATGCTTCATAGTGGGGATGGTGTGTGAAGAGCGATTCGTGTGATAGTTTTGGGCTAAAATGTTTAACTTTTGCACCATTTGACTAGAGTACCTTCTTTCACATTGGTGTTGTGTCCCATATATGCATTATGGCAAACCAAACCTTTTCACAGAAGATTTTTTCTTGTCCCTCTTCCACAAAGGCCAGATTTGTAGACTACATGACAAATATAGTTCCCCTGTCAACAGATCCTTTCATCTGACAAATGGAGCTTTCACGGAGTCACTGTGGGGGTTTTGGTTGCTTCTCTGATTAAGGATTTCCTTATCCATCACTACAATTTTAGATGGTTGGTTAAACAATGCTCCATGTCATGATCAGTGCTTAGAATATTATTTTATTACCTAACCCTGGTTTAAACTTCTTCAAAATTTAATTCCTGACGCATCTGCTGCATTCCTGTTGTTTGTTCAATAATGTCCTCTAACACACCACTAAGTTCTTTACAGATCAGCTCAATTTGTTTTCAATTGCACAATGGTGGATTGCTGATAATAATAATTATTAGATGCCTTCTAAAGGCCGTTGGTTGCTCTTGATTTTATCAGATTAACAGGGGCCTGAGCACAAATGTCTGTAAAACCATTTAAGATTTTTATTGAAAGCCACGTATCCTTTTTGTTTTACTTTCCAACTCGGTGCTATTTGCTTTGTCTGTCGTACAAAATACAAATCAATTACAACAAAGTAACTGACTGTTGTAAGACTGAAAGTTCATGGAGAATATTTTTTCAAGGGACTAAACTTAAAATAAAAAAATCTACTTACCATGTTGGTGACTATTTTCTAACAAAGAAATTTCTTTCATGTTCAATTGTATTTTCCTTTCAGGTGTGGTTCAGCAACAGAAGGGCTCGATGGAGGAAACAAGCAGGAGCTAATCAGCTAATGGCTTTTAATCACCTCATACCAGGTGGTTTCCCTCCGTCAGCCATGCCAGGCCTGCAGCCTTATCAGCTGTCCGACAGTCCCTACCCTCCAACCTCTATAGCCCAAGGTGTGCCTAGTTAAACACACATTTGTCTTAATGCTTAAATTGTCGCAAGTCTATGAATAAATAAAATGTCAGCAGCATAATGACTTTCTGTTTTATTCTCATCAGCCTCTGAACAGCCGAGTACAGTCCATCGACCTCAGCCTCTGCCGCCCACCTCCGTGCACCAGAGCGCTCTCAGCTCATCCGCAGCTTCCCAAGACGGAGGCTCAGGATACTGCCTTTCCTCTGGAAGACACAACTTCTCAGGATACTCAGACAGCTTTGTGCCCCCGACAGGACATGGCAACACTGTTAATCCCAGCATCAGCAACGCCATCTCTCCACAGGTCAGTGACATCAAATATAATTCAATTAAAATAATAATTTGTCACATAATTATTTGGCAAAACACAATATTTTAGTGTTTTGCCAAATAACACAAAAATAGGATGTTTTGGTGTGAACATAAAAAAACCCGTAAAAAAATAATCATTGAAAATTAAAAAAAAAAAAACATAAAGAAAGTAAGTGCCAGAATATACAGGACAATCTTAACACCAGTTGAGCATTTTAACAATTTGCGGCGTGTCTGATGGCTTGCCTGATGGCAACATTTAAATGCCTTGTACCTGTGGAGACTTTGAAGAAGATCCTGATCAAAGGATTGGGACAATACTATATCCTTCTTAGCTTCCCTTATGATCCTCTCCAGGGGCCTCTGGTCTGCCATGTTCTAGCTGGAGTCTGTGAACATGCCCTCGACCGCAACTCTGTCAAGTCTTAAGCCCCTTCTGGATCATTCTTTAGTTACAAGATCTACGGCAATCTTTATGGCTTGCAATAAAGGGAAAATCCAACATAGAGTGGGAGGTTGACGCTGACTATGGCATCAAGAGGTGGTTAAACACCTGTGACCATTATCGACAGTAAGGGATAATACAAGATTATGTAACAACCATGCAACGCAAAAGTTTTAAAGGGTACACTGAATCTGGTGCATATTGTTCATGATAGTGCACAACAATGTTTCTTGTATTTAATGCCTTAAATTCATTTTTACCATTTGCGTGAGGACTTTGACACAGTGCTCAACTTGAATATGTATGTCACCCATGCTCGTTTGGTTCCGCAATCCTAGCTGCACGTTTTAAAAACACACAATCTCAGTAGACCTAGTTGTGTGACATGAAAGAATAACGTGATGTGGGGATTTGTGGCTTTGTGTTTATTGCAGAGCTAGCCTGGAAGATCTAATAGTCTGGATCCTCCTCTAATGTGTGCATACAAGTGTGCTCACATATTTCTGTGGAGCAAGCTCTCCACAACCTGGTAATTCTTACACATCACCGCATATTTAGCACATCAGTAAACGGAAGGCTTCGTGAAGTGTACCATGTGGTAAAAATAATAAAGCACACAAACACATACTACTCTGCATGACCTATGGAGGAGGTGTCACTGTCGCGACAATGATAAATCCTTGTCAGGATGAGGAACTCTGCAGCTGTTCATTTTTTTGTTTATCTCGACAAATAGTTTGATGAATTTAAAATGTGGCAAACGTCCATCACCGGAGAGGCGGAAAGGCAGCAGACATGGGGAAGGATGTATGGATGTCAGACGATGACACAAATCAAAACTGAAAAGACAATTATGGTTGATTACACAGTCATCAGTGTCTATCAGTGGCACCCTATGAGTCCAAGAGATGGACTAACAGGCGGAAAACGAGCTTTTAGCTGGCACAAAGGGTGGCCAGCCCTTGTGCTTTGCATTTTGGGTACTAATTCCCACGAGAGCGGATCTCCATATCCTGTTATGCACAGATAAAAAAAATGGGAAAAAAATGGGAGGCAGGTTTGTTGCTTTTTGTTATTGATGCCGCTGAAGGCCTCTTTTGAAGCTGAAAGTATAATTAACTGCTTTCATGTGTACGTTCCAGTTATATTTTTTCCTTTAATTTTTAACTGCATAAACTGGTAAAATATTACCTGTTTTTAATGAAAACTGAGGCTTAAAATGAAATGACACAAAACAAAATGCAAGTGCAAATTCGTGTAAACTGGCAGTCTTAATAAACTTTAACTTGTTCCTCAGATAATGATTTTGTCGATGCACAGCTGGTTTGCAAGGTGGATGCTTTCTCCTGTCAATGGTTGTGGTAGGAGTTCAAATACTCACAGGGTCAAAGAGTGACATCAGCTCCAACAAAAAGGCCAAAGGTGCTCAGTCTCTGTGCATGGTTTCAGCATTAACCTTTCCAGGCAGTTTGCATAGAATGGAAATCTCATCTGTCAAATTGCACCACTCTCCTTTAAGGTTTTTCTCAGTCTGGGAATGCAATCACGTAGCGTTCCAGTGTCCTAATTGATTGGAATGAAGTAATCTAGCTACTCGTAACAAAGTGTGTAATTTATGCAAATGAATCACTTTGTTGGCTAATTTGTTTTAATTCGTGTATTCATTGCAGCTGTTTGAATGTATATTGCAAATCAGTTTTTTCTATTTCGTATGATGATTTAATTAATTTTCAGATTTTAACTTAATAAGAGAGAGGAAATGAGAAATACATTCATTGACATTGATAGTAAAGGACCTCTTTGCACTTGGAAAAAGTTTACAACTTTGGTTTTTCTGAGATTGCCTCAGCTTTAAGGGTTTATATGCCCAATCCTTGTAGAAATTACATCTCTCGTGTTATCTGAACTCCAGATTTGTCTCTAAAAGCTACCTATTATTCTGTATACATGAGCGGATTCCACTAACTCCAGATATGGTCACAACACCGCACAGTCCTGCTTTAGAGAAGGTTTGCTTTAGATCGGAGATATTCTCATCTGAGCAGTTAGCTCTGCAAACTGAACAAACAGGCAGAGTGATGGCTTTCTCCTTCTCTGGCGTCGCAGCTCTGATCTGGTGCATACCTTAGCAATCCTTTCTCACCAAGGAAGCAAGCATCCAGGATTTGCACCCCCTGGGACCTAATCCCCGGAACAACCTCAAAACAGACAGCCCAACGGGAAACTGCTGCTGGTTCGGTTGCTCAAACTCTGGACACATGCATGCACACAACAGGATACGATTAGTACCTTAAATCATCTTAGACATCAATAGACATTAAGTAGTCCAAAAATAAAACTATCCATGTTTGGAAAATGAGTTTAAAACCTTGTTATTTATTGATTATTAATCTGCAGGTCAAAAAAATTATGCATAATATTTCTTTCAAATTAGATAAATTGTGTTCTATGGGGTATTTTTTATTTTTACTTGTGAAGTACATATATTAAAGCCAAACAAGTTAACATTTGTCTGTGAACATGTACATTTTCTGATCAACTGGAAGTGAGTTGGGAAAGCTCATGTTTTCTCATCATTCATTATCATCTGTCCAGCAAAGGCCACTTGGATTTTAGTTTTGGCTTTTGTTGCGTTTTCTCCAATGTGGACTTTTTCACAACTTTGCTTCTCACGCAAAGCCCTATGCAGCTGTTCACAATGGATCACTGATACTCCAGCAGACCTGACATCAGAACAAAAAAAAAAAAAGACATCCCACCAGGGCATGTGTACATACACAGTCTCGCTGCGGAAGCATGACTCTACATATAGGTAGTTTTGACATAAAAACACACCTTACTTCTGCTTCTCATGTAACCTTTGGTCTCCTTTATGAGGATATGGTCATTTTGAAGATAGAGGCAAAAAAGTAATGTGATACAAGCATTTTTTATGTATGCGCACAAAGGAGATTTGTTTTCTGTAAGTTCAGGTTGCAAGATATCACTTCATGCAGTTTACTAAATTCTTATGGAAGCTTTGGGGCACATTTAGACTGGATATTTTGCATTTTCTTTAAATTTTAAGATATCCCGCGACATAAGTATTCATTCCCATTTTATCAAGTCACAACAACAAATTTTAGTGCATTTTATTGACGAAAATGACAAATGGTTTGAAGATATTTCAGGAAAAAACAATCACAGCATGTCACAGTCATTTCTATTCAACCCCACATTCGATATAATTTAATTGTTTGCAAAATAGCTGAAGCTCATTCAAAATAAACAGCACTTCTCAACTCTTGCCACAGATTCTCAGTTAGTTTTAGGTTTGGACCAACTAGCCTATTTTAATATTTGTGTATGCTTTAATTTAACTCTTTCCATTATAGCTCAGGTTGTTAATTTAATGCCATTGTCCAGCTGGAAGGTGAACCTTTACCCCAAGTCTCAAGTTCTCTGGAGCTGCTAAAGTCCAGCTTTATCAGTTCAGTTGAAAGAATGTATTCCCACATCATGATGCTGCCACCACCATGTGTAACTGTTGATGTATTCAAGTTGGTGTGCCAACTTGGTTAAAAGCTTCAGCTATTTTTTTTAGCTAAAGGTTTAATTTTAGCGACATCTGACCTGACCAGATATTACTGATGTATAGTAATGTTTAAGCTTGACTTTTTTTGGATTTTTGGGTTTATTTAAATGATGTGGTCCTCTTTGCTACTTTTCATGAAAAGATGAAATACAGAGTGCATAACAAATAGTTGCCCTGGGAGCTCTGCAGACTCTAATTAGTGCTCTGCTTTTCGAACGCTGTCAGGTTGGGTGGATGGCTATTTCTGATTAGTTTTGCAGTTGCGTGATACTCTTTTTTTGTCATAAATTGGTGTTCAATACTTGTGATGTTTTATAAACTAACTTCTGAACAATCTAACACCTGACCTGTCTGGTTGGTTTCTTGGTCTTCATGGCACGCAGTATTTCTGAGTGCTTTGTAGAAAACCTGGACTTATACTGAAAACAAATGATTTGTGCTGATGTGTCACATACAGTGAGGTTTGGGGTTGTAATGTGACAAAATGTTGAAAAGTTCAATGGGTTTGAATAGTTTTGCAAGGCACTGCGTGTATTTAATCTAACTCTTTCCATTATTGTTCTGTTATATACTTCATGACAGAACATTGGTGAGGAAAAAGATGCAACTACTAAACTAGTGTTAGTTTTAGAATCAATTAATCAAGTCTATCAAGTTTATTTGTATAGGATATTTCAGCAAAACAGCAGTTCAAAGTGCTTTATATCATAAAGAAAAGGAAAGAATAAAGAGGACATGTCTGGACAGAGCTGCTAATGCTAACAGTGAACAATAAAAACAACCTATCCATAACTATTAAGAGTGTAATATGAATTATAGCTGTCAATAGTACTATAAAGTTGTCAGGAGTGGAAACTGAACAAAAATTATCAGCATTGTTTGTATGTAATGGTGAATACTAGAAAACCACAGTGATGTGGTTTTCAGTTAAGTTGACATGCATTCTAATGATTCGGTCTCTCTGTGTCTCCTTGTAGGTGATGGGCTTGCTGAACCCGAGTGGAGTGCCGCATCAGTCCCAGAGTGACTTTGCCCTCTCACCTCTCACAGGAGGCCTTGAGCCTAACGGAGCCATAGCTGCTAGCTGTCATGGCTCTCAGCGCTTGGAGGCCCTTCCAAGCCTGAGCAGCATGCCCACCCTACCAAGTACACAGTCATACTGCCCACCTTCTTACACCTCCCCAGCCTATGCTGTCGACCACCACCCTAGCTACCAGTATGGACAGTACGGACAGAGCAAGGTAGTGCACCTTTGTTTTTATTGTAGAAACAATTTCATTCATAGTGATTGTTATTGTGAGGACACATCATTCTGCAATGCCATCTGTTGGCTGTTGATTTAGCCAGAATTTTCAAACTTGCAGTTAATTGCAAAGACCCCTCTGATTAGGGGAGCGTCTCAAATCTCCATGTGCTGCACTGGAATTACATTGGGGTTTGGGGATCGCTAGTGGCCGGGTTACTTCAGTTTATATTATCATCATTATGGTGGCCCAGTCGCTGTCTCGGTACACTCCTTTTTACTAACTGTTCTTTCATGACCCTGTGTGATGAGCTTGCCCATCAAATCCACAGAGCAGCTCACCTAGCCATGTAATGACCTCTGTGTAACAAGGATAGCTGCCCAAATAAAGGAAGCCACATTCCCAAAGTATGTTTGACAGGAGGGAGGGGGGATTGTGTGTGTTAGAGGCCTGATGTGAGGTACACCACCACATGTTGACCGGCCCGTCAGTGCCAACATCTTGATGTCATTAATGTAGTCAGGGACCTGGGAGAAAACCACATGTTTTGGGTTGGGGGGGGGGTTGTTCTAGTGAAATGTGTACGTGTCTGTACGTGAGCACAGGTATGTGTGTATGAAGGCATGGTGAGAGGGCTCTTTAGCAGGGGCGCGATTACAGCCCCTGGCAGCCGAGGATTAGAACCATGTGTCCCTATGGAGGTCAGATTTGGAATTGCTATTGATCAGTAAAGCAGTGCCAGAGATCCAGCCTAAAACTTGGTCAACCCCACTATCTTCTGGATTGTTTTCTGGTCATTTTACCAGAGAAAAAGTGTCATTCTCACCTGCTGTAAAATACATTTAAACTTTTTGATTACATGGAAATATATTGCTGAAAAGCTTTTTTCTTCTGTTTTCTCTCCTTAATAGGTGCCTTTCATTATATGAAGGCCCAACATGGCCTATGCAGGAATCTCATATGGAGACGCTGGCATTCCTACCCGGAGAAAGCCGCCATCCACTGCCTTTGCCAACTTCTCCAGCCCTAGGGACAGCAAGACCAGCAAATTGGGAGGTGAAAGGGTTTATTTGGTTTGACTTCAGCAGGAAGCAGAGACACTTTGGATGGTTGTGTAGTGATGGAAACGAAGAAGTTTCACTGTAATAATTAAAGACTGTAGGCAATGCCCCACCCCCACAACCTCATGCCCACCATGCAAAGCTGAAAGGACCAAGAACAGATTTTTTTTCTATTTTTTTCTGAAAAAAATAGGGAGTGGGGCTTTGTGTATGAACTGAATATTCAGGACTTTGTATTTGGATCCTACAGTAAGGCGGAGATGTAATATGGACTTTTCCAGCACCAGGTGCCTCTGTGGTCTTTTGTGGTTGAAGGTTAGACAGGTTGGTGATAGTGTGCTCAGCTGTAATACTTATCTCAAAATGTCTTCATGACAAAGTCTTACTGTATACTGACGAGACTCATGCATATGTAGTTCAACATAAACATGTGGCTGCGTTTGGAAATCCAGCAAGGAAGCATGAACTGAAGCTAAGTGGTGTCAGTGCAACCCAAAGAAAGTGCAATACATTCATACCTCATGTGCTGTAAATGAACACAGATCAAGGATCTCCAGTTATATCCTTGATTAGCTCTTTTTTGGTGGTATAAAATTTTGGGTGAGTGCATTTATCAGTCAGGGGAACTTATCAAGCAATGGATAGAAGTTAATGTAGTCATAAAGTCTTTTGCCAAAAATATATTAAAAGACTCTACCAGTGAGTACAATATTCATCTTGACTGTTAATTTTTGTTGTTGCTTTGCATGTTTTAGTTGTTTTCAGGATCTTGTCAATTTGTAGGTGCCCTCCTTATTTATTAAATGTTGCTCAATTGATATTTTTGTTTTTACAGTAATTATTCTACAACTGCTCCACTGTGCTTAAGTCTTACATACAGTTCATTATTCCCTTTCTTTTGTATGATTTTTTAAATTTACAATTGTGTGATTTTTTTGTTGTTGTTGTTGTTGTAAGAAGTTTTGTGTAAAGCATAGCACTATTTCTATTTATAATAAACAATGTACAAAATACAGAAGTTTTACATTTGGAATATTTTCATTTGTTTGTGGGACTTAAAAAATGTTTAATTAATTTCTAAAATTAGAAACCAGCAATTTTGTAAAATGTATTTTTATAGTGCTGTCCAATTGACAATTCTTCATCCATTAAAAAAAGATATATTATGAAAGCTTTATTACAAAAAGCTTTATTATATAAAGGAACTGAAAAGTTTATGTTCCTGATAAAGCACCAGGATTTGACAAAGCACAAGAAGTAAAAGTCAGACCATACATTAAATTATCACATTTTAAATAAATATGGTTTGAATAAATCACCTTTATGATTTTTTTTTTCAGAAATAATGTGACGTGTCTCAATATTCACTTAGAAAACAAACACGTCCTTAAAAGTGATAACAAAGAAACAAAAATTTAATTTTGTTTGTCCTCTTCTCACTTTTGTACAATGACATTTTGACGGCTTTGCTCTAAAGATTGCACACAGACAAATGATATGTTCTACTGCAACAGTTGAACCATATTTTAGGTGATTTATATTCCCAATAATTAAACTTAGTTGTACACCAGAGAGGACTGAATGCAGAAATGGCAATAAAAGGCTTTTAAGCAGAGTTTTACTTTAAAGGTTTGAACATTTGTGCAGTGCAGGTAAGTGCAGCATTTTTAGTTTTACTTTTATTTCATTTATAATTTCTCAGTTAAATTGTACAAGCTGTGTGGCATATCAGAACTGAAAAAGACTTGAAAGTACTGTTCATGCTATTCTGTTAAGTCACTAAACCGGCATTTTTGTTTAAAAAAAAATAATGAAATGATGTGAAAAATAGTGGAAATGTACAGCTTAAGAAATGTAGATGAACCAAAAATATTATATTTTATCCATAATGTGAGATTTTTTTTGTATATTGTTATTTAAAAAACATTTGTCAATTAATATTGTGTAGATACATATTTTGTAAAAACATATTTAGGCTTCATGTGTTGTTGTTTGTCTGTTTTACTTCCTTCAGTTCGGAAATGTTTTATATTTGTCATTAATGGTTTTTCATAGATTACAGATAAACATAATTTGACTGGAATTGACCAATTAGTAGCACAATTAATACCCCAAGAAAAGATATTTTGTGATAGAAGTTTATTTATATTCTTAGTCAAGTATTTAATATTTTCAAACTGCAAACATTACATTTTTATCAAATGTGCAGCTATTTGTTTTACTCAGACATGGAAGATACTTCATAACAAGTGCTTAGAACATTTACTTTCGCTTTTTATTGTATTTTTTAAAGCGTTGACAGTTCTTTTGTCTATTAAAAAATCTACTTTGAAAATATTAAACAAAATATGTATATAAAAAATAAGTGTTGGCATTACAGCAAATAAAAAATTGCCAAAAAATAATTTAACAGCTTTAAGATATATTATACAGCTATAGTTTTTATGGTAAATTGTCTAGTATTTGTTTTATTTTAGCCTTTATTTGCCTCAGGTTAACCACTTTAATTAAATTAGACGAGACAAGATAAATAAAAAATCAACAAACAAAAAAAAATAGCTATACTTAGAGGGACACCTGTTGGATTTCCGTCATATTTTGTAAGAATAGTTCTATGTGTCTTGGAGGTACTTTGGTCTTGTGATTTTCTCTCACTCACACTCTCCAGCACTAAATCATAAATATATCCTCTTTCATAAACACTCCTTTCGAACAAATTCCCGCTCCCCGGTGGCTCCTTCACACCCCGTAATGACTAAAGCAGAGCGGCTGTAAATTATATAAGGTCGACAGGCCTCAGACACACTGGGACATCAGTCACTGACATGGCTGCACAGTGCTCAGACGGCTTTGGGCTCCAACCGCCAAACAGAGATGAAAAACACTGCTCACCCAGTGGGTAAAGTCTCCAGAAGGTTAAACAAATCGCAAGCGCATTTTTATCATTCCCCGCTGTTTTTTCTCTCGCTTTCCCTCTGAGTTTCAGGAATCAGGTGTGCAGCTGTCGGTGTCATTTATGATGCGGCCCTAAAACGAGCATAAGTAAGTGTTTAAATGTTTGTCTGTTTGTTATGTTTTTTGTTTGTTTGGTTAGTTTTTTTTTTGTGCATTTCATCTTCTTTGACTACATTTGTTTAGGACCAGTTTGCTCGTTGACCAAGATGATATCAAAGTGATATTAAACTTCACTATATTTTTTAATAAATCAGAAAAAGGTTTTATTTTTCTTTTACAACTACTCTGAACTTGTAGGAGTAAAAAAAAAAAAAAGCCAAAGGGGTTGCTTTGGAACAAAGTGTCAGTCAAGCAGCTACACACTGGAGACAACTTAACCTCTGACCCCAACACTCTTTGAAATGAGTAGACTACTTGACCGGAGCTGACAACAATCCAAGCGTCTCTGCAGCTTCCAACCCCCAAATTAAAAGTGAAAGGAAGAATGACAAAGACGATGGGCTGAAAAAATATTAAGATTTCAGTTAAAAATATTAAAGCAAAGATATTTACAGTCAGGATATTTGATGAGAGGAAATTGACTAGTTTTAGTCTTACCCAAAAAATTATTTTTCTGTGCTCTTCAGCTATATTTTGCATGCAACAAGGCTGGAACAAGGGGAGCTATATCTGAGAAATGCCACCTTATCAAGCCACTTAAAGAGTGGGTGGCTCACAGCATGCCTTTCCTAAAGTGGTGTGTGCCTCCCTCCTGTGCACTCGTGCCATTTGCTGTCCATTTTCAGTCGTCCATGTTCATTTCCCTGCGCATTTTTCAGTTTTATTTGGCTTCTAGTTAATTCTTTTCTTAATTTAAAAATAAAGAGCACGAACCGGACCCACTTTCTTGCTCTCTTTAGCCGATGCCAGCAAATTCTGGGAGACAGCAGCCTCGCCGTCCACAATATGGAATTGAACAGAACTTTTTCCAACTCCACCGTGAGTCCTCTCTCTCACACTAATCCAGCGTTCTCCACTTCCAGGGAGACTTACGACAATGCTTACTTCTATATACTTTTTGTAATGCTCTTTTACTCCTTCCTCGCCATGACACTTTTTAAGTGCTTCATAGGTAGTGATGAAGAGAAAAAGGATCCTTATGAAGAGTTCATAGGAACTAGGCGCCCGTCAACACAAACATTCAACGCAGGCCACATGGCTGAGAAGTTTTACTTTGAAGAGGAGAGCAGCCTGTGAGCCACAGGCTTTCTGAGGAAAAGCGGAGGAGGGGTATGGGTGCATATGGGGAATGTTTTGACAGTCACCAAGCCAGAAAAACGTCAGGCAAGACCTGCTAGTGATTTTGCGAAACTCTCAGTAACTTCATTTTCCCCTTTCCTCCCGCTGCCCCTCCTTTCGCCAACTGACAATCAGAAAACTCACGCAAGTACGGCCAGTCGGCAGACATGAGGGGAGACTTACGCGCCTCTGATCATCTGAGAGAAGGATGGAAAAATGCAAAAGTGTGGGTCAATGGCGGGCCGGAATCTCCTCCTGTGAGGCCCAATCAGGATCAATAACACCGGGGCCCACAACGTGCACACACTGCAGGGAACAAGGAATTACAAACTCTCTCCATGAATGCGTGTGTGTGCATGTGTATGCGTGTTTTAAAGAATTAGAAAATGTAAAAAGTGTAAATGTTAACCTGCTTTATAACTTTTTTCTGAATATGTACAGTACATTCCTAAAATGTTGAACCCTCTTAAACTTAAAAATTTTATTGCATAGCAACCTAAGATTTATATTTATTTTATTGGCAATTTGCATAATAGACCAAACAAATCAGCACATAACAGCAAAGAAGAAGGAAAATGATGAATAGCTCTTCATTTTATTTTACATAAAGATCTTAAAACTGTGGCGGATATAAATGTTCAGCCATCGATTCAATGCAGTACTTTGCAGAACCACCATTCCCTCCAATTACAACTGCAAGTCTATTGTGTGCAGAGAGAGAAATGTTGTTCTTCTCTGGCAGTATGTGTAGACCTGTTCTGCTGAAACCTAAACTTCTCAGGTCTTTTGCAGCCTCTTCAAAGATTGCCCTGCATTTACCCTCAAGAATTCCATTCATTCTGACTAGTTTCCCCTTATATGCTGTTCTGTTCGGGGGAATGCACACACTTAAGTTTCCACCACATATGACATTTTGTATGTAAGCCAAAAGTTATGTTTTCGTTTCATCTGACTGGAGGATCTTTTTCCATATGTTTGTAGTGTCCTCTGCATCTTTTTAGTTCTTCCTACTGTCAGTAAGAGGCCAAACTTGTGTAGTGTAAGACTAATTTTTGTCATGTCAACAGATTTTTCCACCTGAACCATGGGCCTCTTTGCTGTTTTTGACAAATGATCTACCTGCCCCGCCTTTATATTTGATTGTCTTGGTAGGTTTGCAGTTGTGCCATACACTTTCCATTTTCAGATAATGGATTAAGTTGTGCTCTTTGAAATAGCCAATTTTCTGAATTTCTATTTAGTTTAAATTACACACAGGTGGAATCGCTTTCCTAAGATGCTGACCTTTGAAGCCAAGTGTCTAATTGTATGTACGGGTATTAGAATAAAAGGGATTCAATATATGTGCATGATGCACTTTTCAGATATGAAAAAAAAACTAAGAGCTTTTTTTCTTACACTTCACAATTATGCAGTACTTTTTGTATGTGTATCAGATAAACTACACTGACATTATACCTATTGTTTGTGAGTATATTATCACTAGATGAGAAGGAGCTACAGGGGTCTGTATGCTTTTGCAATGCATTGTAAAATAAAGACACATTATTCAATCAAGAAAAAAAACTTAAGTAGTCCAAATTAGGCTTTAAAAAGTATTTTATATCATCCTGACAATAAACATTGATCTTATAGTATTTTGTGGTATTTTTAACTAAAAAAGAGCACAAAATACTATTGATTATTCCAAAACACAATGTCATCTCAGGCCTACATTGGCAATTGAGGGACATTCCTTTGTCATTATGTTGTAATTGATCTGCATTTTATGCACAGTTACAGATCGTTTCAACCTCAAAGTGACCCCATCAGAGCCAACTTTACAAAACTTTGGTGAAATGCGAACCCAGGACTCCCTTTGCAGAATTAACTTCAGTTGAGTGGTGGGTTGTTGTGGGGAGGGTTTTTTGAGAGAAGACACGCTTCTTATTTGTGGCACAAATTGCAAAAGTTACCAAAAGAAGAGAAAAGGAGGATACTTCAGATTAGCATTCAGCTGGACACACAGGTATTGCTCTAGATCTCTCAGATGCACAAAACGTTGGTGCGATTTGTACAATTACATCTCCTGGGGGGGTCAAAGGTGGACCTGGGCGGACAATGCTGCTCTAATTTGAACTATCCGCTCCTGCCGGTCCCTAAGGCTGAGTGGCCCTGTTTTCACTTCACCCTTCATAATTAAATTTTTGCCTGGTCCTCCTCCTGTGAGGAGCAGGGGTCAGCATGTGTTTGTATAGGCTCACGCCCCTGGGAAACCAGTTCTCTTTTTGGACAAATATTTCCTAATACTTCAAGTGCTAACACTTTTCATTCTATGTTCACAAATTGTTCATATAGAACTGGATATAAAGCATGTAATGTTAATGTCGTGTCACCCAGCTGAAGAGAATTTAGCATAGCAAGGCAAACGTGAAAACTGTAATAGCTGTTGAATTCTTTTCAATGATTTTGATTGTTCACTTACAATAAATGAAAAATTAAACATCAGTGCCTTCATTAAATATAGGTTATCTTTGTAAGTCAACATAACTAAGCTAATTGTTATTTTGGATGTCTAAATAAAAAGACATTTTATATCACAAATTAACTTCAGTTTGTTTATTCTTCCTTTGCTAGAGTCATGCTGTCTAAACCAAAGATATGCTGCCATCTGCTGGTCAAAATATAACACTGCTGACGTTTGAATGGACGGGTTTTAATGCAATACTATTGGTCACTAACTTTCTTGTCCAAAAGCTAAAACCACCAACAAGAAGTTATCCTGCAGCAGGCATTACTGTTCTCCCAGTTAACTTCAACATCACTGAAGTCTGACTTCAGTATTTGGTGTCCTAATTCTGGTCATTAAATTGAAAATCACATTTACATTGCATGAAGATAGATCCAAATCAGTAACATGATCCACACATTCTCAGAAGCATGGAGGATGATTCACAGATATATTTATAGAAATTGCACAGATATATTTATAATAGGAGAGAAATTAAGTAAAAAAAAAAATTAACTAAGCTAAGTTTTATAATAAGCTTCTTTTTGTTAATAGTATTTTTTTTTTATTTGTAGCACAAAAGACATTTCTAATAAAATGTCAAAATATTATTGCCAGTTATGGAGCAGCCCCCTCCATTTCAATGTAACCCAGTCATACACACTGCCTCACATCTCTACAACATATGGTATATTAGATGCACCATGACAAAACAGAAAAAAGTCACCTGCGTAGAAAAAGATAAAAACACCAATTTCTGACAAAATTTTAATTTTCATTCCTTTTGCAATATATTCTTGCTGTCATGAAGAGACCACCCAATGCCTTCAAATGTTTTAGAGACTTTAAAATAAGGTACACTTTGTTCTCTGTGGTCTCAGAGAAATTCACAGCTGATTGACATACCGGGCATTTTGCTATTTATTTTTAGTTTTTGCTAATAGGAGGAAAATTTGAAAGAAACACGTGACTACTTAACATCTCAACCACATAACCCTACTCCATGCCAGGAATGAGCTAAAAACCTTTGGATTTGGGCTAAATGCTCACCTGTATCTGGCCCACAGCCAGTAGAGATAACTTTTGTTCTCAAGGGAAATGCCAAGCGAGAATAATTAGTTTGCTGTCATGCAGCCACAAACTTTCTGCGGATGGATTCTTTAGCAGAAAAATGAGAGCAGCGGACATGAGAATAACTGTATATTTTGAAGCCAACGGACGAATTTCCTTACTTAATAGATTACATCCACCAGAAATATACAAGTGAAAACAGGTCAGGACAACTTATATGATAGGAGGCATTCATGTCTGCAGAACTACATTTCAGTTTGAGTTTCAGAACACTTTTCTGATGCATAGCATGCCTCCAGAATGAAAATATGTGCTTGGACAGCCCCACGCTGCAATTCAACAGTTCTAACGTTGAATGCTATATGATGGTGATCTGGCAGGTGAGCAGTTTTGTGATAAACTGTGTCAAGTTAATGTATCAGCTAAAATACAATAATTTAATACTTATATATTTCCTACAAGATGAGTCAGACAAATGCTCACTTTTGTCTGCACACATTCCCAGGCAAACTTGTTGGCAATCAGTCCTGAGGTTATTGCACAGCAATGTGAATGAACAGCCTTTCTTAGCACCACATGGTTGCTCATCAAGTTTGGGGACAATTTTTTGAAACTATGAGGACTGTTTTCTGTTTCTGTTTCTTTATTTGTTTTACATCACTAGAAATCTCAGAATCCACTCTTTTGCAATCTGTAAATAAGTCACAATGCACCAGGGGAAACTTGTTCCTGGTTTTGTCGTCGTCCTGCAACCTCTGAACTGCACAGTGTTCTAGGCAAGTACAATCTGTGTGGGTGTAGTTTCTTAGTGCATCAGTGGATTATTCTGGGGATCCGCCTACACATGTTAATGCTTTATGCCTTTGTGTTTGACAACATCAGCCATCTGTGCATGTATGTGTACAAGCATCTGACACAGGAGAAAGTCTTCTACAAAGTTTCCTAATTTTTTTTGCCATATACGTAAAAATCTTTTCTCAACTGTGAATCACTGCCATTTTCCTTCAACGGTTTATTGTAGAATTTGTTTAATTGTTTATCTGGGTTTACAGAACAATAATATTCTTTACCAGTTTTTGTAGAGGAAAAAAAGAGCTTAGAAACTGCCGAAAAAATTACAATAATTATTGGTACCAATAAAAGATAGAAATTTTAACTCCAGAACGTTGGCTGCACCACCCACTCTGTCAACTTCAATGAGAGCGTCACTTTGTTTCCATATACAGCTCTAATCCTGGGGTTTTACAATGTGCTTGATTTTCAGAGAGCATTTTTCACAGGTCTCCTGAAGAAGGATGTGGGATAAATACTGCGGGAAAGGAGAAACTTATTAATTATGAGCAAATAATTTTGTGATCCTGACAATGTGTGATGCAAATTAAAAGGGAATTTATACTTACGCTAAGCAAAGCCTCAGAAATCCCATAACTGTTAATGCTTCCTCGGGTTAACAGAGAGACTTTTAGGTGAAGTGTCATAGATTGGAAATCTGAAACAAAATAAAAGCATGAGCTAAACACTGCACTTTGACTTTTCTTATCCAAACTCCCTCTGCTCTTTAGCACTTCATTTTTACTACCATTCAGACAAAACCATATCAGCTATAAGACATAAAGCCGCGCTAAAAATATTAATCCTTTGACACCTGGAACAATTTGATTGTTGATAATTAAATCCCTATCTCTAGCACAGGGCTGCAGCTAACGGTTGTTTTAGTAATCAATTATTCTTACTCTTAATAGGCTAAAAATCGCACATTCTTCAGATTTTTAATTTAACCAAGAGAAGCTGAAAATAGGCATCTTGAATTTTGGGTAGAACATATTAAGGTTTTATATTAAGATTCTTTGTATGTTAAATGCAAAAGGCATAATTTTTTTGTACAATTTTAGCTTAATTACTGCTCTGAGCATGTTGTTCTTTCAGCAAATGAAGTTTTTTTTGAATCTGTATGCTCCAGTTAATGTTTAATCCATTCCTAAACTAGTTGATGGTTATCTCAGTAATCGATTCATCATGATTAATCGTTTTAGCTCTACTCCGCTGAAATCAATTCTAACTTAGGTTTTGTCATGAAGTAACATTTTAGCTGTTTCCTCAGCCTTTGAGTTTAGGCTGCATTGTCTCTGACTGTCAGGTTAACCAATGGAAGCATTCATTAACCTTTAAATGTGGAATTTGATGCGTTATAGTCAGCAGAAGTTGCAGAGGCTTGTGACTCAGTTGTCTCAGTCAGGGGTGGAGAAGGAGTGCTGCTATTGGTTGAATTGAAGACTGGAGAGAAAAATGTCAGATTATAACTGTGTGACTTTTATGTTAATGCACTCAAAGTATGTTTTGGTAATTGACAGAGAAATGTTTGCTATTTCATAAAGACACTTACACCATATTACATAATACCTAGAAGTGGATTTTCATTGCACATTTAGTTCAAATGATGAAGTCATGGCACTTTTTAGTGTTAGACCTGACAATTATATTAATTTTCTTAACCATAAAGGTTAACTGGTGTTGAGCTGCTTTTAAGTTTACCTGGAAATCTCCTGTTGGGACAAAATATCTACTGCTGTCAAGAAAAGTAAGATGAAAGACTACAGTATTTTAAATGTTATAGGCAGCGGCATTGCAAAATCAATTTTAATGTATTGTGTGTAAAGCCCGTGGATTTTGTTTAATATAGTTGCACAAAAGCAAAAATCTGAGTTTTTAAGTTCTTTTTAAGGGTGCAACATGTGCCATTTTAATCCACTGTGTTTACCGTCTGTCACGCTTATCATATGTTTGTATATTGAAGTCTTGTATGTTTACAAAGACTAATTTCCTCCTTCTTGAACCACTTGTTTAATTAATTTAATCAGTCTCCACTATTGAGTTTAGGCTGCATTGTAAGGAACTACGTATTTTCTCTTACCTTATTGTGTTTACTCTTACTTACAGTGCTTGCAGGTCAACTTGAAGTCGGAGCAGCAGTCCCCTAAAGTCACACAGGCCTGATCACAGTAACATGTCTCCCTACGACAGCCATTATTCTGACCTGCGCAGCACAGTAATGGTGGATCTGAGCAGCCTCGACCAACTAGAGAAAGCACAGCTTTTTCAGATGAAACTCGACATGATCCCTTTGTACATTTTTACTTTTAAATACTCAATTTAAAGTGGAAATAATGAAATAATTTGACTGGCAGACACTGAAACAGGCTTATAAGGGTCACAAACATAATGGGATCAATGAAAGCGAATGCACAGCAGTAAATTAAAGGAGTGAAAACGGTGATTGTGTTTGTATTACCTGTTGCATTGACATTTGTAACTGTTGTTTCAGCTGGAAAATTGCAAAGCACAAGTCAAATGAATTTTAAAAGAAAGAATATCCTAAGACAAATATCTCAGTTAGCTAGCAGTTGGAATCCACTGAAAATTGATGCACTGTAGGACTGAAAACATTGGTTACCTGTTGTATCGGCATTTCTAACAGTTGTTTCAGCTGGAAATTGCAAAGCAAAAGTCAAATGAGTTTAAAAAGAAAAAAAAAAACTAAGATCAAATAGCTCAGTTAGCTAGTTAGTTGGAATCCACTGAAAACTGATGCACTCTGGGAATGAAAGCAATGGTTGTTTTACCTGTTGCATTGACATTTGCAACAGTTGTTTCAGCTGGTGAATTGCAAAGCACAAGTTAGTCAAATTAAATTTAAAGGAAATAAAACTTGGATATAACATTTCATCTAGAAATAATTCAGAAAGCACAGTGACTGTTACATGATCCAAACCACCAGTTGAATATGTGCCATTTCTAAGCCTGTAAGTTTTGCCCATTACTTAATTGGGCTTGCTTACTTTTGTGTTTGGTAGTGTTCATTAGAATATTGCGTTAATTTCATGCACAATATTTTTTATCAATAACCTGTCATAAAGCAATGCATTCCTGTGTGTTCTTTAAAATTTTTGACATAAAAATGTAAAGAAAGCAAAGTCTCCTTTCTTTAAGTTCCATGTAAAACTGCTCAAAGAGGTAATTCATTCCTCAGGTTAAATTAAATGTAAAGAGGTGGAGCTGGATTGATCTGGAAATTCAGTGAGACCAGTTGAGCTATAAAAAAATAATTTAAAGCAGGTATTAAGCACCAGTTTAAATGTTTTAAATGCCTAAGCCAACATTTAAGTGGTAAAGGAATGATAAATGTGGTTGTGTAGCAACAATTACCTGCTGCATTGGCATTTCTTACTGTTTCAGCTGAGAAGTGACAATGCACAAGGTAGTCAAATTAAACTGTAATAGAATAAGTTAAACAGTCCTGATGTGTTGTGATGTTTAGAACTGCAAAACAGATTTAAAACACCCCACCCCCATATCTAGATACAGAATTGTACCAGTAAAATTTAAGAAATAGGCAGAGAAATTTCTGGACAAATTTCACAAGGCCAACAAAGAGTGGTGGAAAATGTCAATTACACCAATTACCTGAAGGGCTGGTACTTCTGTATGTTGTTTGAGCTACAAAAGACAATAGCAAAATGTTAAAAATTTCAGAAACTAATTTCAACTAAAGTTACCAAACCCTTTGTTGTTAGAGGTTGTTTATTGAAGCAATACAAGCATCAGCAAAATATAGCTGGTGAGGTTATCCTCATGTGGTACATCTATGGAGCTGTTGTGTATTTTGCAAGGCAAGCTTTCAAATTTGTTAACTTAGCCAGCTCAGGTAAGATTGTTTTGTGCTCCATTCCCTTTAGATGTTCTAGTATTGCTACACACCTAAAAGAGTAATTTTCTGTGTTATGCTTTTAAGAAAAAAAAAAAAAAAAAAAAAAAAAAAAAAAAACACACCATAGTGTTGTGCTGGTCTTTGCTATACCTTCATCTAAAGTTCTAAAAAGACTACATTTTTCTGTTACCATTAAAGTCATGACAAGCCATTTCTGCACCAATTGCTTAAACCATTTGACAATTTGCATTTTGAATTTTAAGAGTAACGAGAAATATTGATTCAGGAGAAGTTTTCAGAAGCTAGTAGAATGTTTTTTTTTCCAACTCACCCTTACAGAAATATAGCTCTCCAGAGGCAAGAAAAAAGTAAAGCAGGAGCAAAGCCATTTCCCTTTGAGACTGAAAGGCTTATGAGTCACCTTAGAACAGCACATTTAAAATACTTGCATGCTGACATTCTAGTTCTACTTGTTCAGTCTCCGGAGAAAGAGTGCCAACAGCAGATAGTAAACAGACAAATTAACATTTCTTCTGAGTTTATTAAACTGAAATGTTAGAAATTAGCATACTGCACAATTAAATGTATATTACTGTACATTTAGTTATATTTACGTATTGATGTTTCTAGCATTTATACTCCAACATTAATTCAAATCACAGTATTTTAATAGCATGAACAGCAAACTTTTACAAATAACCATGAGATCAAGTTGCAGATAAATCGATTCAAAGGAAACTGGAACACTCATAGCAAAGCCAGTCTGAAAATTTAAAGGCACAGTGCTACACTACCTCTAAGGATGTTTTTACAATGTTAGAGATGAAACATGAAAATGTAGTCTTAGATATACACTTCCCAGCTTTCGCCAAACTCTTGTGTATTCTTGGCAATAGTTCCATCTGGTTTCACTTTGTCATTTGTCTTTCGGCCGTCAAAGTTTCCACACAAGCCTTCCACTCTCCTTTTATAAAGGAACGGCAGAATGATGTCTACAGAACAAAAAGGTGTGCATAAGTAAACAGAATTGAGATGTGGCTCACCCAATGGGTTAAGGATTCATTACCAGCTTTACAGTGTCCATTGTACTCCACAGAAAGGCCAAAATCTGTCTTTAGGTAGATGCGAGAAGATTGCATTTGGATCTCAAGGCCGGGAGCTGCTGAACCTGGAGTTTTAAATCTTTGTCCATCCACCTGCAAGGAGGAAAACAAAACAAAAAAAAAAAAAACGAGAAACCAGAAATAATGCTGTAATCCATACAGCATTATTTTCCTAGTAGTAGACTAGGAATTTGTAAAGCTCGTCAAACAAGTTATTATGGCTTTGATACTTACGAACACTTTCCTCTTGTGCTTAAGCTCTACAGTGTGGTTGTAGACTTTAATTTTAAGCTCCTGCAATCTTTGCTTGTGCTCATCATCATCCTCATCCTCTCCACTGATTACACTTCTCGCCGTTTCCTCACCGCTTTCATCAGTGCATGCATTTGTGCCCTCTATATAGATTTCTGGGAGATTCTTTGGCAGATTTTTGGTCCTCACCAGCACATACAAGTTTGTCCCACTAAAATCATGTTTCAGTTTATCAAATGTTTTGTACTGTGGTTCTCCCTGGACGGTGCATTCACCAAAGTCTGTAAACAACAAAAAAAAAAATATGTTGGTAGCATTGGCAACATTTTGAGAGTTAAGGAATTTCCGTGCCATACCTGTAGACTTGCAATGATATTTGCCCGTTTCAAGTTGAAGACACACAGCATCATCTTCACACCCATCTTTGTTTATGCAGTTAGTCTTTCCTTTGCCGTCATCTTCTTCACATTCACATTTCTGCCTGCAGTGACTGGTGTACCATACTTCATTGAACTAGAAAATGACATACAATCTTAGAGCAATATACACATTCTTATGGAAACTAATATAGTGACATTTAAAGTTACACACCTGGTGAGTTTCACCATTCCTGTCAATACATCCACAATTGTGTACAGGCACACACACACTCCCTTTTTGTACAAAGCCATCATCACATACACATCCCGATGCACAAGAAATCTCTGAACTGCAGTGTGGTGGACCAGTCAGGTTTTTGCATGTAGGGCTGCATGCAGGAATGCAAGTGGTGTAGTGACTGTTCTCTGCACAGGAGGGTGCTGAAAGACACATTTGACAACTTTCAGTCCGACTCTGAACATAAACAATTGTAGATATTGTTCATAGAAAGATGTGAATAATTTACTTGAAACATGTGGTGTTCCCAATTGTAGAACAGTTTGTTGGGGTCTCATTGTAGTATTAGTGGAAAGATTTGGCCTCAATGTTGGTACTTGTGATTCACTTGTGGATGGAATTTTAGGTGTTTGTGATGTAGTTGAATTTGGAGGCTGTAAACCAGTCTCTGGGGTAGGTGCTGGGTTGGTTGGAGCTGGAAATTGAGGCCCAACAGTAGCATTGCCTTGTGCAGTTGTAGGATAAGGCCCACCTGTGGGTACAGGCTGGGGTTCAGTCTCATTGGAGGGTCCTGAGCTGGTTGTAGCTGGAACCTGGGGCCCAGCAGTAACATTGCCTTGTGCAGTTGTAGGACGTGGCCCAAATGTGGGTGAAGGCTGGGGTTCAGTCTCATTGGAGGGTGCTTGGTTGGTTGGAGGTGGAACCTGGGGCCCGGCAGTAGCATTGCCTTGTGCAGTTGTAGGATAAGGCCCACCCGTGGGTACAGGCTGTGGTCCAGTCTCATTGGAGGGTCCTGAGCTGGTTGTAGCTGGAACCTGGGGCCCAGCAGTAACATTGCCTTGTGCAGTTGTAGGACGTGGCCCAAATGTGGGTGAAGGCTGGGGTTCAGTCTCATTGGAGGGTGCTTGGTTGGTTGGAGGTGGAACCTGGGGCCCAGCAGTAGCATTGCCTTGTGCAGTTGTAGGATAAGGCCCAAATGTGGGTGAAGGCTGTGTTCCAGTCTCATTGGAGGGTGCTGGAACCTCAGGGGCATTTGTTGTAGTCCAGGTTGCTGGTGGCACAGTTGCTGGGTTGACCACATCTGCAATAATGAGTTAATTTGAGGGCTTTTAGAGAACCAAGAGCTAAACATTACAAGATTACCTTGGCATCTTCCACGAAGAAGTTTCACATCATCCAAAGCTACACCAGATTCAGTGGTGCCTCTTTGGCCTTCAAAAATGATCTGAGTCAAAACCACAAAATAGAAGCATGTTCCATTGTCACTTAAAACTACACACTGTACTGTAATCTTTGGGAAAATATAAGAACCCCCACCTGAAATGTCCCATTTCCCACCAGGTCCACCTGAGCAAGATGCCACACATTTCCTTGGTCATTTCTTCTTTTCCATAAGATAGTAGCCCGTTTGTCTTGAAGCAGGTATACATGAAGACCCATTGTGTCAGAGCCAGACATATGATACCAGAATGTTAGACATTGTGGGCCAGTGTCTGAACACTCTGTGCCAATAAGACGAGCATAGTCCCCTAGTGATGCCATGCTTGCGTCAATGTGGAGATAGTGGCCATCTGGATAGGGAGATAAGCATAGTTGTAGATTTTGTAATTCTTGAGATGACCAAATAACACTAAATCTAGTCCTTTGGTCAATTCTGATTAAGTATTCATGTCTAACACTCAGATGTAACTCAGTTTTGCTAAAATTAATTGAATACCTCCTGTGGTGTGATCTGAGAGGGGACCAGTGATCAGTGTAGGGGTGGAACCGTTATGCCTTTCCCAGTCAAACACATCAGTGAGCATCTGACTCCATTGGCAAAAATCTTTTTCAAAGTCACAGTCAAGATGACATACTGAAATGAAAAGTTAGCAATTTAGAGAGTTCATTTTTCCAGGTAGTAGTTAATAAAAAAAAAAAAAAAAAAAAAAAAAAAAAAGGCTTTACCATACCTGGGTGTATGGCTTGATCAAGAGTTTTAGTTGCATTTTCCATATTGATTGTCATTAGTTTAATTGTAGGAGGCACAACATTCAGTGTTGGTACCTCGGCTGTGCCATTCAGCGTGGGGGGTTCCAGAGCTGTCGTGCCAATCGAAGTGACACTTGGGGGCACTGTAACATTTCCTATTGTGGGTTCTGGAGCCATCATGGTGGGTGAATTGACACTTGGGCTGGACGTAATTTTAAATTCAGGTTTAGCAGGAAGAATTGTACCTATGCCACTCAGATCTGCAGAATGAGAAAAGGCTAGTTTTTTTTTTTTCCTTAGGAGGAGAGAGTGTTTTAAGAAAAAAAAAAAAAAAAAAAAGCTTACCTGAACATCTTCCTTGGTGCAGTGTAATATCATCTATGGCCACATCTGATTGATCATTGGAACCCCTCAGTCCCTCAAAGATAATCTACATGGTGAAGTTAGATTTGTAAGTGTCCACACTAATTTTGAATCAGCTAGATATTCTACATTTGGACAAATCACCTGAAACACTACAGTTGTGTTTAGATCAACTTGGGCCAAATGCCACATATTGCCATGGTTGTTCCTCTTCCGCCAGACTGCCTTAGCTACTTTATTCTCAAGAAGGTAAATATCGAGGCCCATTGTGTCTGCTGACCCATACATATGGTACCAGAACTGCAGACACTGGGGACCAGCGTTTGCACACTGGGAGCTGATGAGACGAGCTGTGTCACCATATGTCACATTCGTGGACTCAATATAGATGTAGTGGCCATCTAGTCAAAAGGAAATGTATACATTTCATTCATACAATTTCTCAGAGTAAAGCAGTGTTCTCACACTGCAGTCTTCAAGGGTCAGTGTCCTGCAATGTTTAAAAAAACCCCGCTGCTTTACTCCCTCATCCCTTGTCCTACACACCAATTCAATGGCTAAACTGCCTCACTAGCATGCAGTCAGGCTTGATAGAGCACTACTGATGAGCCAATAGTGGAGCCAGGTGTGCAGAAGCAGAAAGACAGCCAAAAGTTGCAGGACAAGCCTTTGAGGACTGGAGTTTGAGAGAATAACCACAGAGTTAGAGAATAACCATTACCACCAGTGTGGTCGCTAGAGGGACCAGTCATCTCAGTAGGGGTGGAGCCATTGTTCCTTTCCCAATCAAATGCATCAGTGATCATCTGCTGCCAAGTGCATAAGCCGTTCTGGAAGCTACAGTCAAAGTTGCAGACTAGAGAGAAAGTTTGGAATGAATATTAAGATGGAACTATTCTACTTCTTAAAACCTCAAGTCTGAGTTTTACATGTCATCATTTGCTAGATATGTCAATTAAATCTTCAAGTGGCAAATGACCTCTAAAGGGAACTTCTTGTGCACATACTTTGGTGTGATGGGGGTACTTTTGTAGTTCTGAAAGGTAGTGCAGTTCCAGTTGGATTGGGGAAGGCTTCTAAGGGGTAAAAAAGAAAATCCTAATTCATGTACATCACTTAGTATAATTGGTGTATGCATTTTTAATAGTCAGTATTCACCCGAGCATGACCCAGAAGAGATAGCAATGTCATCTATAGCCAGGTCTGACTGAACAGTGGAGCCTCGAATTCCCTCAATTATTAACTGAAAGAAAGTTATCACACTTCTTTCCAAGACAAGAGAATTAGCATCTTTGAGGTATATGAAAAAAAGAGAACCTTACCTTGAATGGACCAGATATTTTCAGATCAGCTTTTCCCAACTGCCACTCAGGTCCTTTGTTGTCCACTGAAGTCCATACCCTTGTAGCCTTATTACCTTGGAGTTGATAGACATTCAGAACCATACTGGTGGCTGAACCAAGCATGTAGTACCAGAAGTGGAAGCAGATTGGGCCATCAAGCTGGCATGATGGGCTCAACAGTCGCGCAGAATCTCCATAGGTTGCATCATCTCCCTCAATGTACATGTAAAAACCAGCTGGAAGCATCACATTAGTCATTGATATTGAAAATGAGTGGGAAAAGGGAGGGGAAAAAAAAAAAAAAAAAAAGACCAAAAAAAAACCCCTACCTCCTGTGGTGTGGTCCTGGTTTGGTCCCGTCAAATTTGATGGTGTAGATCCAGAATGCCTTGTCCAGTCAAAACTGTCTTGAATGAGCTGCTCCCATCCACACATACTTGTGTCAAAGCTGCAGTTAAGGGGACAGGCTATACAAGAAAAAAAAATAAAATAAGCCATTTGACAAGCCAAATAGGAGTTTTGGACAAGAGGTACAATTTTATGTATTACAATTGATGTTTGGAGTTGTAGTGCCTGGAATTATTGGAACTGCAGTTGAGAAATCTGAAAATTATTGGAAAACAGTGGGAGAAAGCATTAATCTTTCAACCAGTTTACTTCAAGGTGCTTTATATTAAAATCTTGGATGAACGGTCAAATACTCACCACATTGTGTGCCAGTTTGCCAGCTAGAGAGTTCCACTCCTTCAACTTGGCATGCTGTGGCATAAGACTTCAGGGATTCGCAAAAAGTGGGCTGATCACCACTTGTGGCACAATAGTCATATACGCAACTGCTAAAGTAGATGCTTGGGTGAACATACTCATGGCAGGCCTCAAAGGCCCCATGAAACACCACGGAACATTCCTCATTGGCCACAGTCCCATCATTTTCACATTCTCTAGGATCATTTGGATGGGCAGTGCATCTAGAAAAAAAACAAAAAAAAAACAAAAAAAAAACAACAACTTTGAGTGATCATCTGTGTCTAGTAGATTACACAAGGTCAAAATTCTCATATTTAAATTTCACCAACAGAAAGTGAAATTGTATGCTTAGGTAGTTTCAACTATGTTAGTGCAGTATTTAAGTTTTACCTCAGCAACTAGGTAACTCAGAACATGCAGGTATATTTTTAGAGCACCTTAATGTCCCTTTGTGTATGACCACCAATATGTTCATGACAGCAAGGACTACAAACCTGACATATTATTTAGTAACTTACAAGAACACCCAGGTAAATTTAACACAACTGATATTTTCTGGCATCAACTTACTCTTCATTGGTATGAGTTCTCCAGCTGTCACCAAATTCAAATGATCCAGAGGCAATATGGCCTCCTGGCATCATGAAATCGTCTTCCTGATATCCAGAGTAGGTGCCACACAGACCACAGAGTTCATATTTGTAACGTTCATCCACTTGCAAGAACAACCTGCTGTGTCCATCTATCCATAATTTCAAGCCAAAGGTAGTCTCCAGAATGGTGTAATCCTTCACATAGATCCACAGTGAGCCATATGACCCATTGGTTGAATAAGGAAGTCTGACAGAGACACCATGGACCTGAACAGAACAGCATTTAAGGTGTAAAAGTGACAGACAAAATAGTCTTTGCATTCTAGTTATCTCACCAGCGAGTCATTTTGTTAAAGTTGGAGGCTTTAAAGGTTTAGAATGGGACAAGACAATAATTTACCAACTTGAAACAGAGACTTCTGCCCTTATGTAAATCATTGCTATTGTTGAGGACAATAAAAACCAATGCCCTTCCCACTCCCAGTTTAATTTGGCTTGCATTGTTATAGCTGCTTACTTACATCAACTTGCCCACTCTGATTCAAGGTGAGATCCAGTCCATCAAGCTGAAGAACCACAGCTTCAAGTTTAGCTCTAGTAAAATTTTGTCCAGCAGGGTGGGTGTTGAAGCCAATTACAGTGAACTGCACTGTGCTGTGCCTGCCACATGTTGTAGTGAGAATGTAAGCACAGCCCCCTTGAAAGCTGTAAGCCAGTTTGTCAAAGGTAACATAATGTGGATCGCCATACACACTACAAGTGGCAGGTTTGAACGGGAAGCAGCCTTTGATGCCATTTTTTTCCTTACAAACTTCAGCACTTGCACATGTCATTGCAGTGCATTGCATGACATCATTGCCAATGCATTGGCACTGTTGCACACAATCTCCCTCCACAGTCATTCCCCCTCTCTGTCAAGAAAAAGCAAAAGTTTAAGTAAAATGCATTACTGTGTAACTAAATAGATTATAAACAGTTACCTCATAGTGTTTTCCATTATACCAGCACCCACAATGCTCTGCTGGGACACATTTATCCCCACTGAGATTGAACCCAGGGTTGCACTCGCATCTTTCCTCACAGCTACCACATAAACTCGATTGATCTAGACTGGAGCACACCTCTGGACAGCCATCAGCACATGAATTATAATGGCTGTTCTCACCACACTCGAGCGCTGAAAGAGAACATAACATGAGATCCAGCCACAAGCTACAAAGTCAAAGATGGTCAATAACGTGACCTACAGCAGAAAGTAGAGTTTCTCCATGTGGGTATGGCAATTCCAGCCTCTTGGCAGACATCTGCATAGGCTTTCAGCGCTTCACATAGTACTTTTTGATCACCACGAGCAGAACACAAGCCAAGTAAACAAGCATGGAAATAGCTCTCAGCACCTACATCTGGTAGACAGGATGCAAAGGGCCCAGAGCCAGAACGAAGGAGTCCACAGTAATTCTCACTGCTATAATGAGCCTCATCCCGTGGGTTACACTGTTGTGGTACTTGAATGGCTTCACAGGAGGAGACATTTCCCCCAGTTTGCCAACTCTCAGCCAAAGCTGTGGCACTTTCAGCTTTTGTGCCATCAGGCTTGAGCAAGTCATCTCCTGGGAGCTGATTGAAGTTGCCACACAATCCACAAACCCTATCAGAATATTGTAATGGAATTCTGAGCTGAAGAGCCCCAGTATTGTCAAAGGAAATAGACACTTCAGAACTGCTTTCCACTACTATGGCAGCAGCGTTTCTCTCAATATGGATTGTATTATCGTTCAGGTTTAGTGGAAGCTCTCGCCATATGCCATTAACCTAAGGGGGAAAAATAAATACATAAATAAATACAGTCTATAAAGCAACATTTACATAGGAGTTTAAAGTTTTGGATATTGCTGCAAATCTGAAGTTGTGCTGAGTTTCACAGAGCTTTGACATCTCTGACCAGTTAAATGCAGAGTCAACAATATTCTGGGCACATCATGATACAGCGTTAGCCTGCCTTCCAATGAACATTTACAGCATACTCAATTTGGGTGAGTTCAGTGACAAGCTGGTGCATTACACAAGTTACAGCCATACACTTACAACATACTCTACTCCATGCTTGTTAAACACACAAGTGATAATTTTAGCCCATTTAAAGAAATTGATAAAAATGTCTACATTTAGACACCCACCAAATGCCACAACAGGTCATTTTAAACAATTACTTTGAGGAAACTTACCACAACCCAGTGGGTCTGACTCTTCAGCAAGGACACCCTCATATTTCCCAAGTTTACATTGATTTGCTGTATAGTAGGCTGTGACACATTGCCAGTTTGCGTGTTGACTACCTCAATGGTAAACTTTGGCAGAGCTTCAGATGCTGAACACGTTTTGGCCAGTACATATGTGCAGGGGGAAGTGAAGCGGAACAATTCACCATCAAAGGTGTGACAATCCGTGTTGCTTTGAATAGTACACACGCCAGAAGGGGAAAGGTTCCTGGGTTCATCTCTTTGAGGACCACATATTTGGCCCTTAGGGCAATGAGAGAGAAAGCAGAACAGCTGACCAACTGAGCAAAGGCAGCGTGTGGAGTCACCAGTCCACAGGTCAGTATTTGAGTCACACTGGTTTCCTGCAAGAATAAGATTATGGTCAGGAAACTGAAAAAAAATCATGGCTCAGAGCTTCACATTTATGAGAGTAAGCAGCACTTACTACATGATCCAGTTCTTATGCCAATCTGTTTTAATGTAGTCTGATCTACAGACAGTGGATGAACAGCTTCAAATATGACCTAATAGACAATTGAATCTGTTACCAAAACAGAATTCCAACTGTAGCGCAATTCAGCACAGCCAATGTAGAGCCTTTCACCTGAGTGCCTGGTTCAGTGAGGTTTAGGGGCACCGAGACTTGTCTCCATGCATCTCTGGGGAGAGGAGGAGAAGTCCAGATTTCCACTTCCCTCGAGCTACTTTTCAGCAAAGCACGTAATGTAGCACCACTGGAAACACCTGAAGCCAGATGCCAGAACTCCAAGCAGGCCTTGCCAGTGACAGTCAGTGGATGGCTTGTCAGTATTTCCACTGCAATATCTCCTGGATAGGGAGATAAAAATGTAAAACCCATTTCCAGAGAAATTCTCAAACACTAGATAGCAATAGTGCAACTGAATAAAACTTTTTTAAGTGTGTAATTATGGACTATTTCAAAAGGAGCCAATAGTCTTCAGATCAGCACATAATTTTGAGCATTATTTGATCTTAAGGAAAAGAACCATTTCAATTAAATTAATCAGTGTCTATACTGCATGTCATCTGTAGTACCCGTTTGGCTTCTTGTCCAGTCGCAAGTCAGATTCCCATGTTGGCTGGAGAAACATCGGCCAACGTAATCTAGAGATTAAAAAAAAAAAAAAAGATGCATTACACTAATTGTTTGTCTGCTCTGTCCTTCCAGACAATATCATTTCCAGTGTTTACAATTATAGGTGATGCAGTACCTGAGCTGTCCTTCCACCCTGGTAATTTCATCAATGACAAATCAGTTTCAGCTCTAAAAACAAAAAAAGTAGTCCAAGATTAACTTTATAAAGACAGTATTTAAAAAAAATATAATAATACAAAAATTCTTACCTGCACATATAGTCCAAATGAGCCAAAAAGATTAGTGCCACTGTGATCAACAAATCTGTGTGGATCTTGTCAAGCATGGTTGACCCAATAACAGCTTTCAGCTGTCACCAACTCAAACTCTTCAATAAGTCAAAGGATTAAAGAGTAGTAGTAACAGAGCCTTCCTGTACAGACAAATAAGCCATCCACCACCTGTACAAAGTTAGAAGCTCTGCAACTCTGACAGACTGGGAGTCAAAACATATATATTATCCCCTACAACCAGGTAACTTAGTGGGAGGAGAAACAAACAGCCTGGGTTTGGCATGTGAATGCTCTAAAAAGGTCATGACAGCCAACCAACAGTTTCAGTAAATGGTGATAGATGAGGCAAGGTTTGGGACGTCCAGGTCATAAAAAGCACTGAACCAAAGCAAGCTCCAATAAAAGCCAGATTAAAAATAAAAGGCTAGTAGATTGACTGAAGAACCTCCTTCATTAACTTGTGAAAAGTGCAACATTATTCATGGCACAGCTAACAAAATGACCAGACTCATATGACCAGAAGGTGAAGAAAATATAATATGGATCAGTCCTAGTAAAAAGTAAAATCAAATGAGTTTAACACTGAGCTTAAGTATTTGTTTGAAATTAAAAGAAAAAGAAATAATAGGCATATAACTCACCCCTACGGAGTCAATCACCCTGCTCTGTAGGTTTTGGCTTCAATGCCCCAGCACAGGTGATTTAAATAGTGTCTCATCAGTAGACCTTTGAGGAGCAAAGACAATCCAGTTAACGCAGATCCTCTATTTGAATCAGGTGCTCTGGAGTAAAGGCAGCTTAATGTCTAAGACCATCAATGGAAAATCCTGATCTAAAATGTATGGCAAATATTTTCTGTACATGGATAAATAATGCCAGTTAAACACATACCTACTAAATGAAAAACAAATAAATTTGAGAGATGTTTTTTAGGTACAAATGTCCTTGCAATTATTTTAATAAAAGTAATACAGATGTGGTATTTTTTTAATAAACATTCTCAGCTGATATTTCTGCATATTATAAAATAATGGCATTCCCATTCTGGTATGTACCATAACTTTAAAGTTGTCATTTTATCTTTTATTTCCTTGCAAAGGATATGCTAAAGGAATATATTGTGACCTGATGACGTAGGTTGTGTTTGCAGAGGTAAATGTTGAGTATATATGTCAGTCAAGTAGCCTGACAGGGGTTGTAAGGAAGTGATCTGAAAAAAGATGCATTGTGTGTGGGAAGTGCAATTTAATGTTAAATGCTTGAGACCGTAGCAGCATGTGTAAATACAGAACTTCACCCTAAATAGTGTTCCCAAAGAGGTATCTTTGTTGGGGACCTAATAGTACCAAGAACTATCAATCCTGAGCATTTTTAGTGCACAATAAATGTTGCAGAGCTGCACTGAATTACGTATACTGACCTAAAACGTCTGCAGTGATTTTTGCTGCATGCTTTTTCAGAACTTGACATTGTGCTAAGCCCTTTATATTCATGGGGTCTTTATAAATTCCCATTATGTGCAAATGCAAAAAGGAATCAATAGATTGTCACTTAGCTGTAATTTTGATCCTTTAATTGAATTTTACTGAATAACTTGACAACAGTGCAGAGCTATCTGAGAAGTCAGCAACAGCAGATATTTATTTAATATCTGGGTAGGTTCGATTTTGTCACTGCTACAAAATGGGAGTTGTCTGTCTACTGAAGCCTATCCCCAAGTTAAACACAGTCGGGTCTATGTGTAAGGTTAATGAAGTTGAATGTTGACTGGAGACTTATTTATTTCAATGTTATCTAAGAGCATCTCTGATTTAGAACCTTTCTGTCTCAGCCAGAGGAACAAAACAGCAGTGATACACCCCGTTAGTAACCTTATCAGTGTTACCTAGTAATCATAATGAATGTTGAAATATGACATTTTGAGAACACTGCCTAACCACATACCTATAAATCCATAAAGCTGTACTTGTCGCTGTTTCCCCCACCCCATGCAAACAGGCTCGATTAATAATAAACCTTGTCCACAGGAAGCAGGAGATGAAGCAACAAGGGTCCAGGAGCACGTACAAAATAATATGCTGTGGAATATTCCAAGGGTCACTTAAAGCAGATGCCCTGATCCATGACAGACAGTTAATAAACCTCTGCTTGCTATTTATATCTACATAGACCACAGTGTTCACAAATAGTACACCATATCTAAGAGCAGACAAAGAACATGCTAGAGCTGTCAGATTTTTACAAAACTCAGCATTGTTTTTTTTAATTGAGAATATGTGTTTCGTTTTTTTTTTTTTTTTTTTTAAAAAGCAAGAACTGAAAAGACACATTTTCAGGGACAGATTTCAGGGACATAATGAAGATGAATATTATAAAATATAGTATTTCATAAAGTTCAGGTGGAGCTGGAGCTCTCTATTTTTAATTTATTCTGTGATAGTAGTGGTGGTTATAGAGGTTTTGAGCTCCCTTGAGTTAAGAGGCCAGCAGTAATAAGTGAACAATCCATTAGCTGTTGAATGGCAGCATAACTTTCCACTTCTCTGAGATTTTCCATCTGTGTTAGGTTTAAGGTACACGTCTGTCTCTTTATGTTTTACAACTATTTTTACTTAGTTTTTCTTTAGTTTATCTTTTCTTAGTGTCCTAGTTGGTAGTTGTTATTTTAGTAATGCAAAACTTGAGTGAACCTCTCAAACTACCAAAGAAGGACACACAGGACATCAGAAGCACTACAGGAGTGGCTAAATCACAAGATGTATTTTTGCATCCTAAACCTGTCTTAAAAAAATCCAGACCTTGCATGTTCCAATGAGAGCATCTATTGACACAAGCAAACAAATGAGCTAGTTTGCATGAGTAAAAGTGCAGCTCTAAATATACCTCTATGCAATCAAACATAGAACATACATGGCCATTTTTCTAGTGTCAAATAGTCTTTCTTCAGCGCAGCGTAAAACATCAAAAACTTATTTAACAAATGTACTGCAAGGATTTACAGTTTCTCACAGTTGCTTTGGTTCATTACTCAGATCACAACTGAAATTTTCAAAGCTACATGTTTAATCTTCAAATGATTTTGTCAGTAATAAAAAAAAACAAAGATGTCAATAGTAACTCTGGAGCATGTCTAAAGAGCCACTGCTCCAGAAGCCTCTTGACAAGAAAGATATTAGTGTTGTATTCCACAAATTGTGCCAAAATGGAAGTGCAGCAGAAAGAAATGTGTACTGTTTGCCACAAACTATGTTTGAGGCTATGTAGAAAATATAGACATTTTGATTTTGTAGTAAATATTATGAAACAAAATCTCAAGGTTCTCAGAGAGTTCAATCCACTATCTAAAAATGGAAACAGTGTGGCACAACAGAAAGCGTTCCAATACATGGCATTTCAGCCGTAATGTAGGCTGAGCAAGGAGAGCAGTACTCAGAGAAGTAGCCTATGAGAAGTATTAGTAATATACTCCCCAAATCATGCCTTTGCAGATTAGCAGATGTAGAAATTGGCTGTTAAAAGAAGACTATCGCAGACCCGTGAGAGAAGGACCACTGGTCAAATGAGACCAAAATTGTTGTTTTTTGGACTACCTTCAAAATGTTATGTGCTGTGGAAAACTAACTGCATATCATTCTTTTGAGAAAATAATTTTTTTCCCCACTCTTGTAGCCTTCATTTGACAGTGGTCTGATAAGAGATCAGGTGTGAGAGGGGGAGGTCATGTGGCAAAGGTCAATAGACTGGGACTTGGACCACTGAACCATCTTCACACCCTCTGCATATCATTCTGAACGCATCACACCTGCCATGAAACACTGTGGTGGTAATCATGCTGCAGGGGTGCTTTTCTTTTTTTAATATTTAGGTTTTGTTGGCTGTGGCCTTTCTTTGAAAGTAATCAGACAGGAAAGTAAATTGGAAGAGATGGGGAAAACATGTAGCGGGAACTCGAACATGTGACGGCCTTGTCAAGGACTAAGGCCCTCTATTTGGGTTCCGTGCTCTACTCCTGTGCTGCCACAGCACCCAGGGATGCTTTTCTTACGCATAATAAAATAAAATTTATGCCAATAAAATATAGAATTTTGTACTTGAGATGTGACAAATTGTTTGAAAGGCATTTTATTACAGATCCGTTCATTCCTTGGAAAAATCTTTTAGTGCTGCTTTAGAAAGTATTAACTTGAGAATCTCCTTGACCCTTTTTGCCAGAGTTCAAACTAACCCAACCTACTCTTAAGGTCACCTCGGCCAGAGAAGAAATCAATCCTCAAAGTAGTTTTGAGTCCACCAATAGGTCACTCAGTGCAGTTTAAAAAAAATGTTTTCAGTTCTTGAAGAATTCCTCAGATGTAGCACCAAGGTCGAAGTTAGAGATGATTAGAGGATGGAACAGCTCATGGAGATTATATGACATTTACTCATACCTGTATCCACTCCCCATTATAATCTCATTCCAACTAGGACTAAGGCCTCTGTAAACAGATTACAGATTTATTTAGATACGTATTTATTTATGAAAGCATTATTTTATCTGATGGAATGGATGCTCTGCCGATGTCAAGTTTCACATCTGAAGAATGTGTTTGTGAAATTGGAGGAGGAGGAGAAAGGAGGTGCTTGCTATGGGCCTATTTTTCTCAGAATCACCACTGTATGGAATGTGAAGCAAGCCACTCAAGGTTTACTGCAAGGTTATGCAAAGTAAGTATATGAGGACTAATTAGGTTTCAATACTCAGCGGCTCTTTAATATTCATTATTCATCTTCAGTTGACTTGGCAGAGCATTTATTCATTTCACAGGGAGAGCTCAAACTTGTTAACATTTCACCCCCAAGCCTTCAAAGTGAACAGATGTTTAAGAAGCAATAAAGCAACAAATAACCTGTCTCAGTCCAATCATATTTCCAATGAATGCAGCCAATTTAGCTTTTTTTCATAACTTTATCACTGTGTCACCTCTCTGTCTTTCTGTGTCTTTTTTGTTTACATGAGGTATGGGCCAAGTTTTCCTTCTATTTGATTCTGTCCCACTTCTGTCATGCTTTGTGGAGAAGTTTCTGTTCGATTTAGCTGGTGTTTCTCGCACTGTGGGGCTTCCATTTGCAAACAGAGGCTGACTTCTCCTTGTGCTCTGTGGTTACTAAACAGGTTGTTTAATGAATACAGGTGCTGCGGTTCTGCTCTGACTGTCAGGGTGACACAATCAATCCTGATGGCAGGCTGCGTTTAATTGTCTTCTGTCAACACTCACGGGAGACAGAGGAGAAAGGAAAGAAAAACACTTCACAACGACCACAGTTTTTTCTAAGATTTTCTGGATCAATTTTATTACCAAAAAACATTGCTCTTAGTCTAGGAAAAACATGGCAGTTTAGATTTTAAATCAATGTTTTTAAAAACCATAGAGCTGTAATATCAATTTATTGTTTTAATTATGTATTTGAGACAACACAAGATAAAAAAAAAGCAGACGACTCAGCCGATTTAATATAAGATCCCGTATTTTTTTGTTTGCTTTGTTCTATATTTTTAAGGACTGTCAAAATTTTTGTAATTATTTTCTTCCACCAGAAGATGGCAGTATACCTCCTTTTCAAATCCAGTTGAAAGGGAGCCACAGAACAGCAAAGTTGTTTTGAATCTGCAAAGATTCAGATTGCTGTATCCTAGAACTTCTTTCACAGTTTCTATCCAATCGCTACAATTTCATACTTATGTATTTAAGGGAAGCTAAAAAGCACATGAGTGACAAGAAATTGTCAGCAAATATGTCACAACATTTAATTTTATGAATGCTTAAATATGTCTTACAGCTGCAAGTTTGCCCCCATAACAAATGGAATTAAGTAATTAGTTATAAGACAATTCAACTTCTACTTACAATTGGAAAGTAATGTAATTTCCTTTTAATAAAGATTTATTTCCTTACTATTATTTAAAGATATTATAGACTTTGTCACTGTGAAGCCCAACACCCCACTACCATGCAGCAGCAGGCAGTGGTCTAGTGTCCTATCTCCCCTCAATTAACTTCAAACTGCTTTCTATTACACGCTACAATGAAACACGCAATTTCATTACCTCACACAAGCCAATCAGAACCACTAATTGTTTTTTCTTCAGTATCCCTCCATTTCCTGAGTAGAGGGTGATATTCCATGTTTATAAAAATAGAAAGAGGATGGACTGTAGATTAAAAAAAGGAGAAAAGAGTCAGAGAAGTTACTGGTTGTCTGATGTGACTGCTGTTATATAAAATCTTAGATTTGTATCCTGAACTGTTAAATGTTAAAAGTTGCTTTATTTTCATACCCTTTTCTGTTATCTTATAAGCCTTTTCTCATGTTTTCCATATCCAAACTGAATTAAATCAGAAACATCCAGTTGAATGTTCCCCAACTACTTATATGTTAGGCAGGGTCTCCAGTCTCAAGCTGCAATTGCTTTGGTTGTGCTATGCAAGACTTGATTCGCTTACCCAACCAGCCGAGACCCACTTGTGATGAAGTACTGGTCTCCAGCAGGGCTGTAGAAATCACATGGACACTGTTTTCACCTTAGCTGAGGCACACAGGGAAATAAAAAAACAAAAATGCATAAACTACAGAGAGACACATGGGCACCAAGAGAGAGGGGGGCAGAGATAAGGTGAGGGAAGTCTTGGATGTTCACGCAGGAGAGTTCCCTGCCCTAAATCCTGTTCACTCAAGCATGGAAGAACAATCAAAGCTTTCAAAAACCCACCTACACTCACATGCTCACACACCTTTTGTATAGTTTCTTAGTTGTTTCGTCCTCCAACTTACTGTTTTTCTTGCTAAATGATTCAGCGTTGTCCATAATGGTCAGCCCATGGGAACTAAACAACAGCAACCTCTTTTCAATTAAGGTGAAAGAAAAATAGTGAAAGGAAGAAACCTTTTATTCTAATTACTGAGCAATCTGCATACATTCAAAGAGCGACATAGTAGCCCAAGGCGGGCCCTCGGTTCTCTGACGTGAGGAATAAAAGTGTTTTTCTCCTTCTTTGTGAAGGGACCAGGCACAGCAGCACCCTGGCAAACTCTCATTACGCTGTGAAGATCCGGCTTCGCCTGCAGCGCCCAACCTATGCACCTTTTTCACTCAGCCTAGCTGAAACAGATAACAGAGCAGCTGCAGCCAGGTAGAACGGGCCACATTTGAATGTCAACCGTTGAATATCAGAAGCTACAAACGGTACGGCAGCGTCAGTCGTACAGACACACATTATCTCAACATGGAGCAGCTCTGATAAGACGAATAAAAGCCGGAGGAATTTCAATCATGATATTAGGGATTAGACTTTAGCAACTGAATGGCATTAATTTTAACTTGCCTAACACATGCCTGAATGCGAAATGAACACATTTCATGAGAGATGCATAAAGAACAGTCATGGTTGGTGGTATGTTTTAATAATCGATGCAGCTCTTTATTTATGCAAATACTAGCTAATTTGTAATTATATGAGTGGGTGCATGTTAGATATCTTTTTAATGCATTCCCTCAGTGTATAACTAACAGACCCCATCCATAGCTGCTGATAGTAAGGAGGAAATCAGAAGCAGGGACTCCTTCATAAAATGTGAGATTATAAATTATGCTTCAGACATTTCAGGTATCCTACAGTAAATAACCGTTAGACTTAGTCATCGCTGATTTGGTGCTAGAACTGCCATCAAAAAAGACAGAGCAATAAGCCTTTCAGTAGTGGAAGAAATGACAGTCAGTTTTATTACAGTTGTTTTCCTTGTGCTTGCATCAGGTCTACTGTCTGTAGTATGATTATGACAGTCTAATTGTTTTTTCTTCAATGGTCTGTTGTGTATGTGAGCAACGCAAGTTCAACGAGCAACATTAGCATAAAGTTATAACCAGAAGTTTACATGCACGATACAAAAAGACATTTTTTCTCATTTTCAAATTTCAGGTTAATTAAGATCAATCAGTCAATCAAATTTTATTTGTGTAGGACATTTCAGCAACAGGGCATTTCAAAGTGTTTTACATCTCAAAAATACAAAAAGCACAAATTCATGCAGTATAGATGACCAACATTATTACTATTGGCTACATTTGTGAATAATTATGAAAGTCATTTATTATAGAAAGTTTCCAGTAAACTGTTTCAGTTTATTGGAAACAATTTTAATATGTTTCCACAAATTTCTCACAATGATTTTCTGGAAATCTGGCCATTCCTCCCAACAGAACTGTGACTAAATCAAGTTTTTATGATGTACTGCTTATGAGTTACATTCCTGCTTGATTGTTTTGCAAACTTGCCTCAATATTTTCTCATAATTCTCTTTTTTCATTTTAACATAACATAACTTAACATAAGTTCACACAGGTGAACTTAATAAAGTTCTTCTCCATCTAAATTTAAACACACACAGCACAACGTTGTTCAACTTCTCCCTGAAACGTAATGATGGTCATTATGACCAAAGGTTTTAGTTGGACATTCTTTGGGCTGTTGGATATTGTTCCAAAAAATGAGCTCTGTGAGCATTTACAAACTCTAATTTGGCTTTTTATGTTACATTTGGAGTAATGATTTCTTCCTCCCTGAGTGAACTTTCAGCACATTTCAACACACAATATATTTCACTTTGGCAATGATGTGCCATCAGCGCTCTCCACACTCAGGATCCCTGCCCTAGGTGAAGGTCTAACAAAATGTTCTGCCAGAGCATCCAAGTGAAAAATAGCAAAGTCGGGAGATAAAACTTTGTTTTCAAATAAAGTTGCTAAGCTTCAGCTCACTGATAAACATTTCAAAGCTCACCATCTTTGTTGTGACTATGGCCACCAGTAGCATGTAGATTTGATCTATGTAGGGTAAAGCTAGCCAACTCATAAGCACAAGTAGGTGCTTTAAGATCCATCCCTTCCTCATTTACATAACGAGAAGGAATGCATAGGATAAAGTACGAATAGGGGACAGAAAAATGTAAACAGAACACCGGGACATAAAGAGACACAGGAAAACAAATACATTTATGAATAAAATAATTGAAAAGACATAAAAGCGTCTATGAGTAAAAGGAAAAAAATATTTTAAAAAGATCTTAAAAGCAGTAATATGCTTTTAAGATATTACTGTATATTATAAGTCTATTGTTGGAACTAAGCTGAAAAAATAAATATGAAGGTCAAAAAAATGATAAAACATTAAGTAAAGTTCTCTTTTTTAAGTAATTGGGGCATTTAAAGTAAGATTTTTTTTATTATTGGGATATTTTTATATTTCTGCTTTTATTTTTAATGATGTCAGGTTTGGCCTTTCATAGGACACAGAGATGGACAAGAGTTTGTGCTTGTCTCCAGAAGCCTCTCACAGTGATAAAAGGCATTCTCACCTCGTCGATAAACAATCTGAGCACCACAAAAGAACAATGGCTACAATGTTTTTGTTCATGCTCCTTACATATTCTCCTTAAAGTGTTGGAAGCAATATCTCTTAGAATTTTTCAGCCTTCATTTGATTCAAAATGGGGTCATCACTTGTCTACCATGCCCAGTTTGTGGACCCCGTCTATGTTCAAGACACAGTGATGAGTAAGAATGAGGCTATTTAGTAAATCGCAGAGAAATACATGAAAATCTTTTATCCCTCCTTTTTTCTTACAGTCTTTCTTTAAGTGTTAGCAAAGACAGGAATAAAACTTTAAACTCTTCTTATAAAGAATTACATATGTGTGTGAGAGAGTGTGTAGGTAGGGTAAATAGTCAGCACACTGTGTTTGTGCCGACAATAACTGTAGTTCCAAACACATTTTTTAATCAGGGACGCAAAACCTGAACCCAAAATAAAATGGAGGTGTTTTAAGTCTCACTTCCTTTGAAGGGTGTTCAAGTGTGGATTTAGTCAAGTTTAACATCCCTCCTTCTTGACCCAGTAAAACACCTATGTGTGTTCAACCCATGACTTTTAATCTATCTATGTCGTGGCATTTGTTTATTTATTTTTTTTAACTTTTGCAACTTTTTTGATTTAGGTAATGTAGTAAAAAGATCTACACAGATTTCCACACATGCATTTATTAAAAACAAAAACACAGTATAATATGCACATCACTCCAAACTGATCTTATTTAATTCTAGTATTTCACATCAGCTGGTGATAAACTACAGGACAGTGGCCACAGCTTCAATTTTCTTCGTCTATCGCCCCCCGTTCTTCCGAGAGATATGCTTCTCGCATGTCTCTCGGTAGACATGCTTTTTGCATGTCTTCCGAGACATGCTTTTCCCCTCCAAAAGTTGACACATGTATTCCTGGCTTTGCTTATGATTGCAATGTCCAGCCTTTGCTTGTACAGTCATGTAAATCATGGGCCAGTCCACAAATGGAGTCTGCTGTCAATCGAATTGCAGTACTACACGGCTTGGCCTGGCTTGTACCACCTCTGAAGTGGTTACAAAAAACAGAGAAAAAAAGAGGTTGATCAATCTGGCCAGGGCTCACTGTGGATGAACAGGTTAAAGCCATGACTGTGGAGAAAGGGCTATCTGAGATGCCCTTAATCCATGAAGGATTAAGGGCTTGTTTTGATTGTTTGTGATTCTCCTCCTTCATTGAAATAGATTGATGAAGTAACTCAGAAAATATTTCAGCAAATTAAATATTGGGGCCAGGTTTGGTCGACATCACAATAACAACTTTATTTTGCTTTCACATCTTGTGAAATGCAAAGATGAAGTACACTACATAGAGCCAGTTTGATTTAAGTTAGTGGCAGTGTGTAAATATGCAATTTCATTATAGATGTATTGGGATGTAAAATACTGACAAAAAAAAAATACCGTAATATCAAAGTGTATTGCTGTTATGCAGGAAAATACATTTTTGAGCATTATCACGTTATGACATCATAACTATATTGTATAAACGTGATAATTTTATACATCCAGAAGGTGGCGGTAAGGAGGCAAATTTTGAAGTGCCTAAGTATGTTAGTTTTTCTACTTAAAATTTTTTTAAGTAGAATTTTTACTACTCAAGGTAGTAAAGGTTAGGTGGCTAAAGCATTTATCCATGTCCAGAAACGGAAGCTGCAATCAGAAGCCAACTTCACCTTTGTTGGCCACCTTACTGTCATCTTACTGCCACTTTACTGTCACTTATATTGTATAAATGGTGATATTTATACAATATAAGTATGACTTTTGCACAATATAGTGATCATGTATTTACAATTATTACATTTATGCAATATAATCATCACTTTCATGCAATGCAGTATATTATGTTTGTAAAATATAAGCATCACATTTGTACAATATAATTATCACGTTGTAATGTGACAGTGTTCGAAAATTTATTTTTGTTCCTGAGAGAAATATGATTCTGTAAAAAATAGTTGTCCTTCTAATATACATGCTAACATAACTGAGGTGGCATGATGGCTTTTCATGTTCGAGCTCCGGGGAACAGAGGCATAAGTTGAAGTTAGGATGTTCCTGAAGTACCATCTAGCAAATGATTTGTAATATAAGCATAAAATCCATGAAAAATAATGAAACCTCCCAAGATTTTATTAGACCATTAAAGCAGTGCATGTACCATATGTTGTCCAGATCATTCAACGAAATTACTGACATGGAGAAGTAATGAATTACACTACTGGCCATGTCTTGTAATACTAATTTAATTTAGAGAGGCTATTGTTATGGGATAAAAGGAGCACACAGAGGAGCACTTAACTCAAAATGAGAAGCTTTTTGATAAAAAGAGTGATGGAATACTTTGGCAATAGACCCATTTCTCTGTCGTGGTCACAAAAATATCTAATCACAACAAGAAGAACAGAAGGAATCTTGAAATAAGAGGCAATCATGCATTTACAACAATTACAAAGAATATGATCTTTTTTAGAAAACAATTATCTGCAGACCTCTTTCATATTTAGCTCTTACATGAGACAACGTCTTTTAATTTTGTGACACATGTCTTTTTAAATCCTTTTTAGCTCTGATTTACTTCTAACTAAATAAACTGCAATTGTTATTATTTATTTTGTTAATTACCTACGGTAAGATGAATGTATATTAAAATAAAAAGTAAGAGCTGTGTATTTATTAGTAATATTCCAAATAGATTCTTAAGTGTTTAAAATAACAATGATCCAGTATAAGGTGCAGAAAAATGTGAGTAGAATATTTTAAATAATTTTAAATTTCTCCAAAATAGGTTAACCTTCATGATTCCTGGATGTATTGGTTTGCGTTTTTTATGGGTTATTTATGGTACATACCTTTTGCATTATTAGTTATTAGACAAGTAACTTTGGTGTTAACCTTCCTAAATAGTTTCTGTTGTGAAACAACAGAAAGTCTATTCGTATTCTGTCAGGATGTTTTACTCCTTGCTCATCAGGCTTTGCCATGCCACTCCATGTCTAGTTTCATAGTTTATTCTTCAACCTTCATTATTAGTTTTTTCCCTTTTGATTATTACTGTCATGTTCTTGTACCTGTCTTTTGGTTTTCTTAGCGTTACGCTTCATGTGTATTTGTATTTATTTTCTTAGACTGTTGTCAAGCCTCCTCCCGACCCCACTAGGGACAAGGGTGTACAGAAAATGGATGAATGGATGTTGTCAAGCCTGTTTTTCTTTTGGTTCCAGTTCCTCAGATCATCTAATTGTCCCAGCAATCAAGCTCATTCAACCCACCTGTGTTTCCCCATCTTAGTTATGCCACTCGCCTGTCTCACTATCTATTTAGGTTCCTGCCTTTCCTTTGTTCTCTGTTCCCTTTAACTCAGTTCAGGTCTGTTCCTTGTTCTAGTCAAGTCTGATTAAGTGTGTGGTTTTTAGAGAAACTAAATCTGTCTATTGTCACAAATCAGCAGTCATCAGCAATTTGGCTCTCTAGGACCCATCTTGACAGCAACAGTCAAACCAGAAGCCATCTTTTGCACAACTTTTATTCGGTGTACCTTGATCAACAATGGTTTGTCCTTTTCTGGAATGTGTCTGTATTTCTAGATAATTTATCTGTTTACTTAAATTTAGAAGAAAATGTACTAATGCACTGTCCTGTGTGTCGTGTTCTTCAAACCTCAGTGGCTTTGTGATAAATCATTATTGCCCACTAGACATCTGCCTGTATTACAGCGGGACCAGACTAATGAACTGGACTGAAACACAGTCATAATTAACGTTTAGGTGCAAAATCATCATCTTAAATGGAGAAAAAGCCATACACGTAGTCTAGGAAAAAGTTTGTGTATCATTTAAGGGTAATTCAATAAGCTGAATCCCTAGGTCAGAGAGAAACAAACTGATGCAAGTGTTGGCCAGAAGGAAATGTAAGAACCAAGAAAGAGGTAAAATGTCAGGTGTTGCTGCCAGAAAAAAAACAATGACTTTTAATTTGAATTTTGGATGCAAATCTTAGGTATTTTTCAGTGGCATATGGAGGCATAGGGTCACTTTTGTCTTTGCTCAGGGGACACACATGACTGTTCACACATGAATAGAGTTCTACTAAAATGAAAGGTAATAGCAAGGCTGACATCACTGTAAAAACTCTTAGATATTAAGGTTTTAATACAAGAAAAGGACAATCCAAAAGCAAATTTACAAAAAATTCACTTCAGATGTTGCCAACAATCCAAGTTATCCACACATATTAAGAAATAAATTAAATTTGTCCATGAATAAAGTCATGGATAAATAATTGAATTGACACAAGAAATAAGTGTTGAACAGACACTTTGTATAAGATGACTCCTATATCTATTAATTAGTTACATGTATTGTAAAGGGTTTGAGTGTGCCCAGTTGTCTTACATCAGCTGACAAGTTCTTCTCAATCAGTATATTTTGCCAATTTCCCTTCACTGATTACGAGAAACCTTTTATAAGGTTAATGTTAAATTAACTTGTACTGATTTGTGCATAAAACAAGGAACTTCTAAATACTGGTTTCCTGTTAACGCATGTGATTAATCTGAAAAATTTAACGTATAAATACTAGATAACACAGGTTAATCAAACTATTATTTTGACCTAAAAGCCTCTGTCCCAAAGAGAGTTACATAGTACACAGCAGCACGTTACCTGGGTAGCGATGGCCCACAGCGAAAGATGAACTTTTCGTGACTGCAGACAGCAAAAACATTTGAACATTTAGAATTTGTGTAGCGTCACTAGCTTGATCAAAATTTCACATGCATTAGATACGCTGGTCGTTCGGCAGGATGAGGACAAGCGACTGTTTCCACGTCAAATTGCATATGAAATTAAATTATGACATTTATACATTTTAAACAAAATGACTTCCTTTAAAGCTTTCTGAAGAAAAATACATTGAAAACTGAGAATGTGCAGACATGTTTGAGTTGAGACAATAAAATAATTTTTAAAATGTGCATGCAATGCTGGTTTTTGATGGGCTACATGGGCAGTTGCCCAGGGTGGCATGAGAAAGGGGAGGCACACTCATGAGCAAGAAAATATATTTTATCTGTCAGTTGTCCTCTGAACACATTTCCTATTTGTGTAATCGAGTAGATTTTCCTTTGTTGTTGTTGAGTGCTTGCAGAGTATACTACCTGCTTTTTGCAACAGCAGTACTTCTAAACTTATATAAACATTGTCTGACACGGATTATAATATATCTTAAAATGGATTACAAGAAAATTTGTATCTCCGATATTCCATTTATCAACCCTTTAATTGGGCAGCATAGCTGTTTTGAAAGCTTCAATTTAACAACATTTCTGACAGCCTGGAGGGAATATTATTTAACAAATAGGTTTTCAATTCTCCAGTGCTGACACCTCTTTGGAACAAGTACAGCAACCTACAAAATAAGAATGCTTTTAACTTTTGTAACATGGAGCAGTAAAGTGATGTGTCAATGAAAGCACATATTTGATACACAAGACAAGCTTTGTTATAAAAATTTAAAAAGTTTGGTTTGTGTTCCATAAGCAAAAAGCAGAGTATTAACATGCTTAACGAGTAACTGGAGCAGCAAACCACCCAAAGTTCTGTTTTTATTTAATTGTGCATTTAATTAGAAGCCCTTGAAGAAAAAAATCCATCTTAATTCCTGGAAAAGCAATCATGGCAAAAAAAAGTGCCCAAAAAGGTTCTCAATGTTTTACCTCTATATTGTTCATCCAAGATGACATTTATGAACATACCTCTAGATTATGAGAATTTTTTTTTTTTATAGCTGGAAGAGCTTGATCCAAAGTTCCCTGAAGTATAATGAAGTGACAATGATAGCATACCTTCACCTTCGCTCTCAACTTTTTGTAGGAGTATTTCTGATGCTGAAATTGCCTAAAAGTGAAAATATATATATATATTTTTTCTCCTAAAAGTAGCTTGCATTCTTTCAGTTGAACAGAAATTATCCTTTTTAACATCTTTTGCTCAGAAGGTAGAAAGCAGGAACAAAACATGGGCTACATCATGATAGTAGATAAACCTTTACATAAAACTCTGAAATTCCGATGTTGAGCTTCTATCTGTTCAGAATATATACACAGAAAGTTCTAATTAGAACAATTATGCAAGTAAAATCTTTCTGCATTGTTTTTGGTTGTTGTTGATTAGGTTGATGAAGTCATTATATATTTTACTGAGCAATTAGTAATATGCTGACAGATCAATTTAGCAATCATAATGAGATAACACTAAGTCACAGCAACAGTCAGTTAAAGTCGGGTTTTAAAAAACAATCTATAACAAAAAACGACCCATTCACAGAGTTTTTTTTTCGCAACCCTTTCAAATCAAATATGTTTTTATGAAACAGGCAATACTGAGCTAAATCTTCCAGGTCATCATTGTTGATGTAGGTAACAGACTATTGTTGTCATCACATGTCCAACATGGAGTCATTGATCAGTAGTGATAGCTCTCAAAAATCTCCTTAATGATCTTTCTGCAGTGTGAGACTTATGACTAAAACACAGTAGGATCGATAAATTATTGACTATGTGTCATCTGATTCAGGAAACCCTAAATGAAAGTGATACAAATCCAGGTTCTAATGCAACATATGCAAATATGATTTATTAATTTTGTTGGACCTCTAAACAAAACCATATGTAACCACACCAATAAAATATTTTGTTTCAGGGAGGTGGGAATAAACAACAAATATTTTAAAGTAAGTCAAGTCAAGTTTATTTGTATAGGACAATTCAGCAGCAGGGTGGTACAAGGTGCTTTACATCAATATTTCATTTATTATGATTCAAAAGCAACTCTAAACAGGTGGTTTTTTAGTCTTTATTCAAAGAAACTTAGTGTTTCAGTTGTTTTACAGTTTCCTGGAAGTTTGTTCCAGATTTGTGGTGCATAGAAGCTGAATGCTGCTTCTCCATGATTGGTTCTGGTTCAGGGGATGCAGAGCAGAACCAGAACCAGAAGACCTGAGTCGTCTGGAATGTTGATACAATAATAGCAGATATTTAATGTATTGTGGTGCCAATTCATTCAGTGGTTAATAAACTAAGTTTTTAAACGTCTATTCTCTGTAAATCGCTAAGGAACATTTTTTTAAAACTCTTATCTAAACTTTAATTGTGTAGTGTTTTTTTTTCTACTGCAGAATAAAAATAAGATTAATAAAATATAAATGAGTACACAAAGAAAAGAACCTAACCTACAGTTCAGCCTATTATAATTCTCTTGGCATATTTAGCGTAAAAGGAATCTTAATAATTTTTCTTCTGACTCTAAGTCCCCAACTTGAATCTAACATGATGGCACACCGGCCTTGAACCGTCACAGACGTGAAATTCATAATTTAAAATTAATCATCAAAATATCAACATTCAAAAAGATGGTTAGCAACTATTAAGCTTTGATATAAATATTTTACTAGCCAATTTTTTCATTAAACTTAACCAAAGACGGATCATTTTTAAAACATTGTCCTTTAAATCTTTTGTCTCATTTGTTCCATTTCCTATCAGGATCAAACTTGTTTATTGAATGAAAATTAAATTCAAATCTCATGTTTTCAACTGTGACTCATGACTACATCAGGGAACCCTGTGCATTGCTTACTGCCAATGCACAGGGTCCCTGCGTCCCTGAACAGGACAAAGAAGGCTTGAAGATGGAATTACTCTTTAGACCTGTTTGGAGTCAGTAACAGCCCTTACTCTTTAATAACAAACATGTTTCTTCCCCACTTACAAAAATATAACACCAAAGCACACATTTTCATGCAAATGGGCTTGCACCGCATCTGTAAAATATTTAAAGTGCTGACATTATCGCTGGTTGTTCCTGTCTGCTGTCTGAAAGCTAAACGGTGAAGTGGTTCTCGCTTGTCTGTTGCTGAAAAGCAGTGAAGCTGTGGGCCCATTTTCTGTCTCAGACTGACAGCTCTGTGATGTATACAAAGCCCCCATTCCTCAGCTGGGAAATCAGCCTTATACAGCCCCGTCACAAACAATCAGTGCTTATTACCAGCTACCCACTACCACATTTGACTGCACTGTTTGGGCAGGTATTGTATGTACAAGCTCGCCAGTCTGTGTTTGTATGCTGCATGCAGTCCATGGTGTTTTTGTGCGCAATGAATAATAAGCACACCTAGGTAAATTGCTGTTATGGGCCAAACTTTGAGGCTGTAACTTGGTGAGTGAGCTCTATTGTCAGGTGCTTTGCTGATGTACCCGTGGACTGTGACCTTGCAATGAGCAGAGCAACTGTCAAATTCAGCGAGGTGCTTTTATCTGCTTGGTGGCCCCAACACAGCGCACTCAACCAATTATCTCCCAGTCAGACATAAATACAGATGCAGTGTTGCTATTCTCTGTGTACACCTTTTTTGAAGGACATGATGATCGCAAACCAACCTTGTGGCAGGGAGAGGGCCATTGCATGAATTGAGTGTAATTGGTGAGGAGAGCTGCGAGCCAGTTGCTCTCTGTGTAAGCAGATTACAGGCTGGCAAAGCTGAGACCCCCTCAGGGCGCCACAACATGGCCGTTGGTACGTGGTGTGTAAAACAAGCATGTCACTCATGAATTATACATGGGAGGATGCCCAGCCATGAAATTGGAAGACCAGGAAAAACAGTGGAACAGGATGAGGTAAAAATAAAAGAAAAGAAACGAAAGAGGGGAAAATGACTGACATCGTTGCACAGCAATTAAATGGGAAACAGGTATTGGAAACTTTTGTCTCTGCAACCAAATAATGTGTTATTGATTTTTTAGTCTCAGTTGCTCCTAAAATAAGCTTGATCAAATTAAAAACTGAACCATCACTTCCAAATAAAACGTTTCTTACTCCAGATCTTTCTAAATGCGTTTTGTTTTCGTGATCTTGTCATTCATAAGCAAGTCAAATTCTACGAAAAGCAAAGAAAATCTATGTACAATTCTCAATTTTTCATAGATATTAAAAAATACAATTTCTATATCACAAAATATATTGATTAAAACGATTATGACATTTAGCAAATTAAAATTTTTTATTCATAAATAAGCTAAAGCCAGAAATGCTTAGTCTGACTTAATGTCAGCAGGTGCGGCTATACATCTCGGTTCAGTAGATTAATATAAAGGCAGTATTGGTGACAATACTTTTTCTAATAAGAGGATTACCCTTATTAAGCAAAAGTCAGAATTCTTCATTCCTAGTTTACTGGAGCAGAGCTCCAGAGTTTGCTTCTCAAACTGGAGGACAGAAACACAGCTTAGCTCAAGTGCAACAACAGAGCAATGGCTGAATGTTTATGAAGGATATCTCCTTATTTCTGAACTTATGTTCCACACTTAATACTTCTGTTTTGAGTTCAAATTTTTTGCAAGAAAAGAATTGTTTTAGCCAAAGGGAGGATCTATAAACAACCAGCAATTTATTTGGCATTGACGACATTTCATTATGTAACTATATTTTTAATTGAATAGATAATTTTATTACTTTATCTATTCTGAAGAGGTCAAAAGAACGTTTGAAATTCACCAACTTCAGTTAACAATGTGTTAAAGTCCAACACATTGGACATTGACAGTCCAACATGTTGTTGTTTAATTTACCAGACTAGTATTTAGTAGGAAAACAAATGTCTCACAGAAGTTACATTTTTATTTCTTGGCAATTGTTTCAGGAATTGAAAACGGTTAATCACATTTTTAAACAAAAGTACAACCAAAGCACCAGGCCATTGAGAGAGTCACAGTGGTTGATGATGCTCATTTCAAGACACATCATAGAACCAAAACAAAATCAGCAGGCAAAAAAGCCAGTTTCCGAATGAGACTGTCCAGTGCCAAATGAGCATTGCTGGTGCTGCTTTAGAAATTCAAATCACTTCTCTTTTGTGTTTTGCATTAGGATGCGCCGGACACAAAAACCTTGATAATGGTTTTCATTTACCCCCCAGCAAGACTAATCACACTGCTATTGGTTCCACTCACTGCTCTGGCTGATAGATCTGAATTCTCCAGAACAGCTCAGTCAGTGGCAGTGGAACAGGTTGATGTCCTTGCATTACCTTGTCTACCAGTGATGCGTAGACAAAGCTTGCTTTTAGCCCACACAAGCTCAAAGCAAGAATGCAAGGAATCTTGACTGTTATATCAAAGCATTTATAAAGAGTACCAAAAACTTCTGAACACGTCAGATTAGTTGAATTTATGATGTTTTGTTTTTGCACCAAAATAATGTCAAATGTATTGCCCAGCTGCCATACAGGTGCTGTAAATTGCCCACTGAATTATAATCAAGTGGGAGGTCACCAGGTCAACAGTGACTACACTGAAGGAATTACAAGCTTCAGTACTTGAAACAGCAAAAACTGTATACAAACAACTTTTGCCCATGCAGATTCTTTACTAAATACTGACTTGAAGGGGTGAATATTTACACAATCACTATGTTACATATTTTTATTTAACTGTCATTATTTTTTTTTTCACTTTGAAATTAAATTTATTTATTTTTTCCAAAAGAGTCTAATTTTGATAAAGCAATAAAAAAGGTGTCAAAAATACTCACATTCTTTAAGTAGAAGTACAGATACCTGCCTGAAAAGAAAAGACTCTGGTAAACGTAAAAGGGTAATTTAAAAAAGTGCAAGTTTTGAAACGTATTTAAAGCTGCAGTAAGGAGTTCTGAGAAAACTGTGGATCTTAGCTATGTTTGCTACCTGGAAAATTCCTGTATTTTCTGATGTTGACTGGGAAAGAGTTCCATGTTTAGACGCGATCGCTAGGACGTCTTGCATGCGGTGTAGTTTTCATGCCAGGCCACTACATGGTGCTGTGACTTTAGCAAGTTGCCGGAAACTCATTAAACATTTCTTGTTCAAGTTTTAATTTTATTTATAAGGAACGCTAATGGAGGAATGTATTATGGATATATTATCAGAATCACAATAGTAACCCTTGAATTCAAAATTCTGCTCAATGTTTATTGAATGAACTAAGAAGAGATATGGAGTAGATCATAAATTAGCAGAATAAGCCCATTACTTCAAAGAACATTGCTCAACATGTATTGAAATGTTTCCAATTGGCAATTATAGTAGCTTTATTTTCATTGTTTTTGGTTAATCTCTGGAGCACAGTCTGTGGAATTGAAGATTATTAGTTCATCTTGAACTCACTATGAAGGCCTTTTGGTCAGGGTGTGAAGTGTGTGCATATGTGTACAATCTATTTATGCATGAATATGTTTAAAGTCAGATTCTGTGCTTTTCTTAATGTTATTATTAATGCTTAAGAGATCCCCCAATAGAAATAGACTGATAATAATAATAAATTAAATGATTTACTACCAATTTAAGGGGATGAGTGAAAATTGCATTTAATTGTAGATGCCCATTTCCATTTGTCTTTTGGCAGTTTAGAAAGTGAAGAATGTATCTGCAACAGACTTAGTCTTATATCAACTCACTAACATAATAATTTCGTCACTTAATTAATTATGATATATAAAATGAATTCACATTTACTCAGACTCGGATATATCTTTCTTTGTCCGGCTGATTTATCCTGATAACAGGCTCTTGGTCCTGTGTGATGCTTCAAACCCTTCCAGCACAAAAATCTCCACCAGGCTTCTGACAATTAATCATTCAGAGGAGAGGGTTCCATTTGTGGAAAATTGTGTCCATTTTCCACATGGCCGAATAACTGAATAAGTCAACAGCAACAATGTGAGAGAATTTGTTCTTGACTTAGCCATTTCTCAAAATAACTTTCCTGGGGCTGAAATTGAGATGATATGAAAAGGAGAGAAAATAGGTGGAAAAAAGCAAAGCAAGCTGCCTCTGTGAACTACCTAACTCGCATGGTTTTCTATGAAATAATAAAACCTGAAGACTAAGGTCATACTTTATTCAGATTAAAAGCCTCTTGCATTTTTGTTGCCGTAAAGGACTAATTTAAGCCCTGTCAGTTTCTATCTTTGTTTTTGTCGTATCACATTGTTACCATAATCAAGTGAAGACAATAGTTCTGCAGCAACTCTGAGTCTGGGAAACAAAAAAGAGAGAGAGTGAGAGAGCAAGAAGATTAAGCTATGCAGCAAACCTATGCATACGATTTAAGTTAATAATCTTTACCATGGTTATTTCACTAGTACAAAAGGAAAATAAGGAATGCTTGAATAATCAAGGTACATTGATTACACCACAGAGAAATGTCTTTCCTCAGCTTTGACTCTGTTATCCATGATTTTTTTTGGCTTTTAGCTGTTCTGCTCTAGAGCTAGAGGCAGGAAAACACTAATTAAAACAATGATAAAGAACGGATTTTCTTATTGTTTTGCTGTGATGGTTGATTAGGTGGATGAAATCATTATCCATCACTTCTGTGTATAATTAGGGGAGATGCTGACAATCTAGCTCAACAAGGATAATTAAGAATTAACACTTCAAGTCCCAGAAAGAGTCATCAGCAAACTGTTTAAGGCCCAGCATGGCAGTAATTGTGCTTCTTACATTTTGCTTCTTAGTACAAAAACTAACACATGGAAAACAAATGCCAACATATTGTTTCTTCACTTAGGTTGAATTTAAAAAAAAAAAAAACAATCAACATAATGTGAAATAAAAGGATGAAATTCACAAGGTTGTCAGTCAGTGGAAATATTGGAAATTTTTATTGAACTTACTGACTAATTTCTTGCAATGGCTTGTCCAATGAGGTCATTGATAACTCTATTGCATAAAACCTAAAGACATACATAAACTGAAAATTTTTTCATCACGTTACATTGATTGGTAAGACAGCTACCAAATCAAAGGGGAGCATCACAAATCACGTACCGTTTTATGTGGTTCAAATCCAGTATCATAATGAAGAAGCAGGTTTAACTTACTTTGAGCATGTGTGTTGGTGGACTGGGTTGAGTATTTCTGACACTGTTGATCTCCTTAAATATTACAATGTTTTGCCTCTATAAAGAATGTTTCATGGAAAAAAAAAAACACCATGTTTAAGACAGAGGTCAGTGGAGAATGGGAAGGTTCAAGATTATAAAAAGGCAGGGGTAGCAAGCTTTTTTTTTAATTGCTGATATCCTGAATTGCTGATATCCTGAATTAAGGCAGTTTAGAAGGTAAAAACTCATCCAACTTGATCAGTCTGATATTTGTATCTTGCAGCTAATAATGTAGCTTGAGCACAGAATTTCTATAATATGTCGCTATTAAATAACAGATAAACCATTCCTCTGTGATGCATAGTTCGCATATAACTGGCATATATAGCTCTATGTATCTCTGTGTGTGTGTATTAACATGTTCTTTCTGCTTGAGCAGTACTTCACTATGCAGCTGCTGATTTGCTCTCTCTGGGAGCAGCAACATAAGTCTTGAACTTGTCACATTGTGGCATGATATTGTTTGATAAGAGCACACAAATGGCACTTTGCATCCTTTGGGGTTTTCTGCTGCAATAAAAGTACAGCAGTACTGCTTCATAAGCTGAAACAGTACTGTTTTTCTATAGAAATAAAATATTTATATTTTTCAGTTTTATCTCTTTCCTTTAACCCCCCTTTTTAGGGTCTTTTCTGTTATCAGGGAATTTCACTAAACGGAAAAATGGGGACAGAGTATAATCCAAGCCATCAGTATGCAAAACATGCTATTTCACTTGCAGTTGAACATGGTAAAATAATAAAACAATTAGTTACACTAAATGCATTCATGCCATATATTATGCCATCTAAGTCAGGATCCACAAAGGCATTTGTGCCTTAAGGTTGTTAAAACAAGACGAAAGAATAGCCTTGTTTAATTTTACGCCCTCATAAACTCTTCACACTGCCAATATTTGCATTAACAGATAATGTAAAAGTGGAAAATGTTTGTGGCCAGGACTTAGTTAAGCAGCTGTGATGTCTTTAGCCTAAATATTTGATGGTTTAATCATTGATAACACTTCAACTCCCCATTTAAGTGTTCTAAGAAATCAAATTTTCACAGGATATCTTTGAACGTTGTGAAACAATAGCTTCTGTATCATAAAGCATTTTTTTTAAACATTAAAGTGTGAACAAATCCTCAGCTTACAAAATCATCACCACGTAAAAACAGCGGATATCTTAGATATACCAGACAGTAAAAATAGAAGGAATAGAATGCATTAAGCAGCAGCTTCGTTCCACTGTTTATGTTTGATGCAACTGCAAATCCACACCTGCTCAGCAGACTGGTACACAGCTCAATACAACTAGGATGCAGAAAGAAATCAAAGTAACTTATCAGTTTTAATAGTCTGGGGATGAACTACCAGTAAGGCAGCAAATATTGTCAATAGCATAGCAGGACAAAGACAAATGTAGGGGTGTGCATGCGTGTGTGTGTATGCGTGTCTGGGTGCATGTGTGTAACAACCTTAATCATGCCGTTGGGTGCACACACACATTGCAGTTACCGATCTTTTAACTTTTAGGAAAAGTTTTACAGCTACTACTTTCTGGATATAGTTTTTAAAGTTTGGTGTAGAAGTTTCTCAGCTTTTATTCATTCCCAGGTGGATGTCTGAATATTACCGGGTAAAAATGTACTTTTGGTAAATGAGGTCTCAGAACAAAAGCTCTAATCTTCAAGATAAATATGTTGTCTACATGTACGTCATTTAAAAGTTTACAAATATATTAGCTATTTCTGTGACATTCTCAATCCATTTAGCAACTACAAAAACTGAGTCACACCATCCTCATTAAATAATATATCAAAGAAAGAAGTGAAATTGTTCTTTATTATATAGAAAAAGCTGTTAATGTTATTACATTGTGTAACAATATAATGTGAACATTAGGTTTTACATAAAACAGAATGCTAGACAGAAAATGACAAGCTTTTTCAACTAGCTCAATTTTTATTATTTTTTTTTTTGCCTCTAGGCAAAATCGTTCTCATTACCAAGTTATCAGATACTTGGGCCTACTGAGCAGACATTTATGTTTGTTGTCAATGTGCCAAAGTACTCTTTACTGCCTTTGGATATTTTTTTATTGTTAGGGACAATGTTACCATGAAGATGTAAAACATATTCTTAGGCTTTGCAGTGTTCATTTTAATGCCTGACAATAAGTATTTCATAAGAATTCTAATTTTCTAACAAAGTGCCAATAAAGTTGCCATTATTTTCTCCTGTGGTGCCCAGTTAGATATTTTCTGCACATCATTTAGTGGATCACAAACTAGCTTTGGCAGTATTACAGTCTACATCTGCTGGGTGACAAATGGTTGAAAAGACAATAAAGGTTGTGACAAATTTAGAGTGTTGCCTAAGTAGAGGTGAAAACAATTGCATTTATGTAAAAATGAAAAGGTCTTTTGAACAAGTTAAAGTGAAGTTTCTTTTTTTGTTGTTTTTCTGTCCATTACATCAGATGGGAAGTATATAATATTTTGTCAAAAAATGTCAAAGAAATTAGCAAAACCTTTTTTACAATAAACTTCAAAAGTCTCTACACCCTGATTAAAATGCCAGGTAAAATCAATGTAAGAACAATGACATGCTGAATAGTTTAACATTTTTTATTCACAAGTAATGTAACATTTTTATTGCAGAAAATATTAATCTCTTGCAAAGCATATACAAAATGCAAAACCCGCTTACATAAGTGTTCACAACCTAAACAGCCTTAGGTTGGCAATACCTGACCACCCTACTTCCCTGAGCAGTTGTACTCTTGTATTAGTTTTGGAGAAAACACCTGCTTTTGCGATGTGACAGTTGTTCCAAGATTTGCTTCATTTTATTGTGGATTATGACATTCTCTGACAAACTTCAACAAGCATCTTCAACAAGGTTTTTCTGATTTCTTTAGATTTTTCCAAGATGTCAGATGGAAGAAGTGTTTTCAAAGTGTTACCTTAAAATTCATTCCCAGCTTTTGCCTCCATTTAACCCAGAGACAGTGAATTAACCAATCACAAGCTTAGTAAGCAATGATGTCATCATCTTTACTTTCCCAAACAGTTCAAAGCCGTTGTAATCCTGGTGTATGTACTCTATGGATGTTGAAAAAAGTAATAAAAATAAATTTGTTCTGGTATTTATCAAATTATTATTATTTTTAATTGCACACTTCAATGGTTTAATCTATTTAAATTGCTTCCTTTGAAGAATTAAAAAAAAACTTTGGAACATTTCTAACCTCCCTGCTAACTGGGGCTTTAGCTAATGGATTCAAATCAGTACCTGTCAAGAAAATCCTTTAGGACAGCAAAACTTTATTTAAAGTTAATGATGTTTTCTATTGCTGATAATAGGTGTGTATCTAAAAATACAAAATGTTGGAACTAAATCAAAAGGTTGTCCTTCCTCTACTCTGCCTCTCTCAGATAAAATCTATGTATATGCAGACTGTTCAAATCCACTGTATATCATAGAACACTCTCCTGTACTCCCAAAAATTGATGCACTTTGTATTAATATTTACTGCCCATATTAAATAAATAATTATTCACACAAAAGATGAAAATGGTAACAGTGCAAAGTCAGATGAAGGAGACACAGTTCAGGTCTCTCTCGCTTTCTCGCTGACTGTGTGTCAATATTTACAAATGCCTTGAAGCATCTCTGATTGAATCAGCATGATATCAGATTTGGTGAAAACATGTGGTGTGCTGTTACCCAACATAGAGCTGTCAGTATGCACCAAGACCCATAGAGTGTGAATCGCAAAGGCGCACTCATCTCATCGATGCCTTCCTGTCTCTGTGGACTGCCATAAGCTACGTTTGGCTAGAGACTTAAAATCCATTTATTTATTTTATTTATTAGATGTTTTAAAAACTGCCCCATCTTTCCTTGTGAGTATGGTGTTGCGTATCTGGTCTATTTACAGTATGTATTTTTTATCTAACTTTCTAGACGAGCGGTTTCCTAAAACATGATTGCTCAAAGTGCAATAGGTTTAAAGGCAAAAATATTCAATTTGTACTGATTTCTGGCTGTCCCTACTGCACATCATTTTGATGGATTAAACCCAATCAGATAAATTTTTTGCATGCTCTGCAATTGTGCAACATATCTTCAACAACCACATTAACAAGTTTTTGTACTGCAAGAGACTCAGCCTTACACTGGATTCAATTAATTTGAACACAGTGCAAGTGCTTAATGGAGCCTCATCTGTATCTGTAGACCTCACATCTCACTCCACGTTTTAGAATACAATCTGTACAGAGAATAAAAGAGAAGAGCACCATGCTGGCCTCACCAAGTTTTGATCCTGTGGCATTTTCTCTGTGTGTACTACTTCACACTGCCAAGAAGCTCTGCTCCTGCTGTTTCTGCATTCTGTGTCAAGAATAAACTGACTTTCCAATTTCTTTATTTAGTGCTGCCTGAACTTTGTTAGAAAAGCTAACAACAATTTTACCTTTTTTCACCAAGTTTTGGATGACAGGGATTCAGGGATGTTGTCTCAGAACAAGACACCCTGGGTAAGCGGGTAGCCAGTCACAGGTTCAATACGTAGACGCTCAATGTCCATGAAAGCAAGAAGTTACCTCTCCAGCTAATTTAGGGTGACCAGTTAAGACAACATCTACATATTTATGCTGGAAAAGAATATTATTTTATACACAAGAGAAGGACAAATGTATAGTCAACAATGATATTTCTTCACCTGCCTACATTTCATTCTTTGTGGAAGTGGCTGGGAATTACATTGTCTGTCTTTATTTCCACAATTAGGACAAGAAGATTTCACTTTCTACTCCTGGCTTTGTAAAAAAACTTGCTCCCCCCCCCCCTGTTACCTCTTGTAGTGACTCTAGCAACCCCGAGAAAGAGCAGGTGGTCTTGTTTTGAGTGACCTTTCCCGTGGGGGGAGTCACCAGGGCCAGAGCGGCCTGAGGATAAAGCCACAGGGTCCAGCTGCTTCAACTAGTTAGCAGTAATGAGGGCAAAAAATAGGCAGTAAAGATAGATCTGCTTTCTATCGCTGCTTTCCTGAAAAAACTTTTTGGTCTGTTTTGTATTTTGTCTGTCTATTTTTACAGGTTTGCCTCACTTACTGTATCTTTTTAATGTATACTTTTAGTAATTCAATTCAATCTCATATACTTCAAGCATTTCTTTTCAGGTAAATAATATTGCAATTGTTTACAGCTACTCCAAAGTCACATAAAACTTTAACTTGACATAAATACATATTGAGGCCATGATTTAAAAGAAAAATAAAACATAGTGTTGTACTACAGAATAATGGGCAAAAGTTACATGCACAACAAGTAAGTTACAAAAAGTCATTGCTAAAGATTTTAAGGCGGTTGTTAGGAAAGTCTATATTACTAGAGAATTCAGTGAAAGGAAAAATGTGTTAGACAAAACAATACCACTATTAAGAGTAAGTACGTCAAAACCAATTCAAGAGATACGAGGAGTGTCAGTGCTTCAGGATTTACCACACAGAGATATGTGTCTTAACTTTATTCTGGAGTCTAAAGGAAAAATGTAGAGTAGAAGCAGAGGGGACAAGTTGCTTGAAAGCATGAAAAGAGCTGTGACTGTCATAATTTGAGGATTAATTTTAGTGTTGGTCCGCTATGTTTTATCAAATCCAAAGTTTGGGCAGGGACATTCTAGCACTGTGTGCTTGCCTCTGCTGATAAGTTTTATCGAGATGCTGATTTCATCATCCAGGATTTAGCACCTGGCAATACTACCAAAAGTACCAAAACCTTCTTTAATGACCACGATATTATCAGTGTGTTTGACTGGCCAGCAAACTCACCTGACTTAAGCTCCATAGAGTAGAACGTTACTAAGAGGAAGATGAGAAACTCCAGACCCAACAAGCAGAGGAGCTGATGCCCTAAAACCTTAACACCTCAGTAGCACCATATCTTAATTCCTTCATGCCATGATACAGTGACACTACAGTAATTCATGCAAAGAGAACCCAAGCTTAGACCAGACATCTGATTTTTCATATTCTCTATTTTCATGCCGATTCACATATAGTTCCTTGCTCATTTTTTACGTCCCAACTTTTAGTAGGTTTTGTCTGTTAAATTTCTCAGTGATTGCTCTCATTAGTGGCTGCCTGCACATTGGCTTGGTCTCTTCACCACAAGGCTTAACAGGTTGCTGTAGTGCTACTGTGTGCAAGCAGAGTGCCCCAGTGACAGAGAGGGAGTGAGCATGTACAGAGCTTTAGGGGAAGATGTTGATGGGGAAACTCAGACTGACTTAAAACCTGTTATAACACTGGAAAAAGCTCTGGTAAGCTGGGGGTAACATTTAGTGGTGGTCCTACGCATTTATGGCCCACTTAAAGCACTGCCACAGTGTCGTTTTCATAATTTTCTCAGCATGCATGCTTCTAGGTTTTTGTTTGATATTGTTAATTGTTTTTGTTTCTCTGTGTAACTAGGTGTGGATAAATTTGTGTGTGTTTTAAACTTTCAGATTTGATTGGTTATTTAAATGACACCTCTGATTGCTTTTGTTTAACCTCTATTTTCAAAAACACAACAAGCCAGTTGCAAACACTTGTCAAAATGTCACTGTAAGTGTGGAATGAGTAATACTGGAGAAAAACAACCCAGTTTTCGCTGGAAGGGTGTCTAGCAACAAAACGTCCATAAATGCTTCTTAACTAGGAGACACCAAATAACTGTAAAACTACTGGGTGATCCTCTCTTGCCAAGAGGCACAGTGCACTCTTTACTCCTGCATAGCAGTTTGACTTCCTTTTCAGCAGTGATGGCAGAATTTGCTGAACTGCAGGCTTTATGAGAAAATCACTATAAATGCTGGTACTTGATCTTTATCCGAGGTTGTGAAGGTTATTTCACAAATCTGCCAGAGGATATGGATTAAAACTGTCCTCTGTGCCCCCTATTTTTTTTTTTTTTTTGCTAATTTTTCTCATCTTTGCAAAGTTCCTGAACTTTAGTGGGATTTTTCACAGCTCCTAATCTACTAAATAAAGGCCTGTGGAGATTATTAAAAGTTCCAAAGTGATTTAATCTGGAACTTGAGGACGAAGATTTTGGAATAAAGACCAGTAAAAAAGACGTGTTGGCGTTTTGGCTTTCCAGAACTTGTTTCTGTTTCTCTTAGGTGAATTGGTGGGGTGGTCACTCTCTACTGCTGCACTTCAATTGTGTCCTGTCTTCTTCATATCCTCACAATTATTTAAGAATGGATCAGACACTTCTCTAGCACTAAATCATTACAGTCACTACTGAGACAACTGCCATTCCCAAAGTATGCACTGTGATTGATCTTTGTTTCCACTCTTGGTGATCTTTTTCCTTCATTCTTCCACTGCAGATGAAAGAGAGATTTCATCCTGCATTTCTCCAGTTGATCAAACTCCTTCATCCCATAAGGAAGGACCCTCAACTTAGTGTTCAGTTTCCACAACTTCACTACAAAGATAAGTTATTTGCAACCCACCTGCCTGTCTACAAAACTCTGTTGCCTTAATAAGCTTGATAGGTGCTGCTCCTTTGGTTTTAACCCAGGAATTTCTGTTTATATCTAATCAGTTAAAACTGGCTTTAATTTAAGTTCTTTCAGTAAGCTGACCTGCAGTGCACAGAATCAACAAAAAACCTTTTTTTCTTTTTTTTTTTTTTAGATTTTATTGGCTTTAATGGCCTTTATTTAAGAGTGGTCAAACAGGATAGCGTGTTGAGAGAGACAGTGAAGACACGTGGCAAAAGGTCATCAGGCTGCAACTCGAACCCATGATGGCCGTATCGAGGACTAAGGACTATGGGTCACTACTATCCTACTATTTTGACCCCAAGAACAATAGAAAATCTTATCGTTTTTCCTTTTTTAGAAACTTGCTTTCATCTCACCACTGCTGCTAGTCCCACCTCCCCTCAGATGGCTGAGTCTCCCAGGTCAGGATAACGACAGAAAACAAGCAAGTATTGGAAATTATAATCACTGCTGTAATTTCAAAGACATGTCACAATTCTCAAAATTGACGAAAAACTGACAATATGAATTTGCAACACAGATGTTTTTGTGCCCTTTATGATAATGTCATGAAATGGTAATTATGTAAATGTTCTTCTCTACCGCTGCATGCCCCAATCTTTTACATTCCAACAGACAAAATATTTGACAGTGGACATATCACGTAGGATGCATGCTGCTTCAATATAATCTGTAGGATTTGGATTTGGATTTAAAGCCCAGAAAACTATCACTAAACATATGCAGATGCATGCTCCAGAGCACCTAAAGTCTGATTGTAACAGGCCTCACATATTTATGAATACAAAACAAGCTTAAACAAAACGATTTTATTGAAATGAATAGATGTTTTTCTCGGTAACTGCTTGAGGTAATGCATTGTTAAGCTTCTACAATCTTTGTAATAGAAGACACTGTAATGAAAAATGAAAATTCTGATGAGAAAGTCACTTCTATAAACCCAGTTAATCAATCACAAAGAGCCTACTGCATGCAGTTAGCTGAAGCATTGCACAAAAACAACTTGATTACAGTTGCTGTTGATTCAGAGAAGTGTGATGTTAAAACTGACGTGAACTGCTTGCAAATTACAAAAAGCAACAGCTGCCACACTCATTTAACACTTTGCACACTTTTCTTGTATCTACATATAAAAGCCACCAGGATCGATGTGGAGTCACAGAGTGTTCGTAGAATGGGAAATCAATGACCACAAACATTCATTATGGGAAAATTGCCACAAAGGGTTTATGTTTTTTACTGCCCGGGGGTGAGGGTTGGACGTCTTGTGGAGTCAGAGCCCACCTCTGACATGAGAGAGTCCGCTGCTGAAATCACACCTTTTATTTACTACAATAAGCTTTTTATGTGGTTTTTGATTACTCAAAATGGATTTGCCAGTGGGATATGCAAGCATTGTACATATGTGTATTTAAATTTTTTTTTGGCATGAAATATTAAGCAGCATTTGATGCTTGTTGTGTGCGCCTCAGTCAGAATCTGACAGCTCTTAAAATACAGGCTATATATGTACACACAAACAGAAGCAGTATACAGAAAAGGAATCAAAACTGTTTGCCTGCAGAAACTGAACTCAACAAGTTCCTGAATATTTTTTATAAAAAATTTCTCAGCGGTCTGCAAGATGCTTTCTACATTTAAGAGCTTAGATTTAATTGGTGACACACAAATGGGCAATTGCAATAAACTGTAATCTATGTCCTAATTCCACATTCCTTGTCTTTTGCCTCTGCTTTGTCTTTTTTTCTTATCTCTGGATCACAATCAATAGTTATTATCTGCTGAGTGTTGCGATAGACACAGCATAGAGCCCCCATTCTGAGTTGATGGTGCTTTTTCATTATAGCTGACACTAGTCTAAACAAAGCAGGCCTATTTGCCTGCCACCAGACAAACACTGTCTCCATAATGGCACCAGATAAAAGAGGAGCAGAAGGGAAAATTGAATTTCACATAATGGTGAATCAGTATCTCAGGACTTTTCTCACTCCATTTTTTCCATCTCCTACTACATTCTTTGAAGTATTTGGCTAATACACAAAAATGTGTGGATGTTATTTTCTTACACAATGTCACCAGGCTGTCCATTCCTAAATCTTTCCTACATTTCCTCCAATTTACATCCAATTTCGGGTAATTTATCACCCATCCTTCTGTCTGTGCACTGGTTTGTCCTTCCACTCATTTATCTGGCTGCTCGGCTCACCTCATAGGAGGCGGGGTTGTTTTGTTTTTGACGGGGTTGTTGTTTCATAAAATAAATAAATGATATCTGCGCAGCAGAGTGGAAAGCATAACGAATGGCACTTGGAGAAAAGGCAATTTAGGGAGAAGTGTGCAGGCTGCCACGGCAACAGAATGGGTTTTTACTGTGAAGTATAACCAATGCATTACAAAACACATCACCAGAGGTTTATTGAAAAAGCCAAGCACACCTCGCTCCCCCTTTTGCCCCTTCCCCATCCAATGAAAATGCCCGACATTATCATTGCCTACATGGTTCAACGCTGAAAGTCAGTCAGAGAAAGTCGGGGCAGGCACTTATTGCTGAGGTTGAGGAGAACTTGAGGAATGACAGAGCAAGAGGTGGTCGTTTTACAATTCACTTACACATGTATGGGCAAATATGGTTCCTGACACACAGCATGGGGTTCTGATGTCAAATCCTTTCCTTTATTTACCCCCAGTTTGTTATTAGTATGATGCTGGAGTATAAGGAGAATTTGTCAGAAGCATGTCACCTATAATATCTGACGTACAGAAGGCAAAAGAAACTCAATGAAAAGTAAAAACAAAATATTTGCATGTTATAATTTCAATAAAATTAAACTAACTAAATATCTATGATTGCATTGTGTCTGTAATTTATTAAATGCACAATTAAATAATTAAATATCACGTTTATAGTTTAAGATTTTAATTTACTATGTTTTGATATCGAGTATTTCATCTTTTCTGTTCTACAGTCCATTATGAAATAATTTAAAGTCATCAAACAGACCCTTAATTTGATCATTTAACCTGATTAACAACTCATTTCCAGAACTTTTAACTTGTTTTTAATTGTCTGTATCATTTGATTTGTATTTCATTAAGGTTGCAGTTTGATTATGTTTTGATGTTTTTGCTCTCTTTGTGAAGCACTTAGCCATGTTTATCTGTGAGTCAATATAATTTTCTTTTAAAACAGAGTATATAAAATCAAGTTCATGTAATTTGTTTTGACATTTATGTCATGTAAGTTTTTAATAAAACATCTTTATAAGATTTATATAACATAGATATGTTATTTTATTTATTATATGTGCTTAAACATTTTTATTTTCTCATCTAAACATGTTAATATACATATATATTCATTATATGTCAGTAATTTTGGCCCTTGACACTTACTTTTAGATGTTAAATTTCAAATACTTGTACTGTATTTGAAACAGCGACAGTAAACTTGTCTGACACAGAGAAGATGAGATTATCAATGGCTGGAAAACTAAAGAAAATAACAGGAAGTTTAGTTTATGAAACCTACAGGAAGAAATTGTAAGATTGTTTTTTAAAAAAATAAATGTTTGCATCGATTCAAATTTGTAATAAAATATAATGGCATTAGTTGGGGTACTTTTCAACTGCTACAGCAAGACACTGGCTGGTCTTGTTCAGAAACACCGTTAGTTGTTTTTAGTTTACACATTCAGGTCTCAGTGTTTTTTCTCATTCCTTCAGACTCAGTATACACCCTGCGGCTTATGTTCCCTGTTCACTCACGTACCAGAATAAAATTGTGCCATTACTTATTTAGAACTTGTACTAGAAAGATTGTTGCTATCATTTTTATACAAACCCCTCTGATGTAGATTGATTGCTGCACGTTTGACTTAAAACGTGGCTGTTGCATTTATTGTTGTGAATGCAGGTGGGGTGCTATGAACAATTGTATCTTAACTTGTACAGAGAAAGCAGTATTCGATGTACATTCCCCACGGTGTGGCTAAATGAGTCCATTTAGTCTGAAATAGTCCAATGGAAGTCGTTGATCACAAAGGGCAAGAATAAATGTGATGAATTGTGCTGGTGAGCCAGATTGCTTGACACAAGTAGTATATTGTCCAATTAGGTATAACGTAACAGCTTAAGAATTGCATAGTAATTAAACAGACACCCTTAAAAGAGAGTTCCACCAGGCTATTGACAATACTGGTAGACTACAACTAAATCACAACTAAGTTCTTAAAGTCTGTAATTTATAATTCAATCACTTTTATTTTTAATAAAATTCCTTGATATGAGGGCTACTGAAAAAAAAAAAAAAAATTTATTGAGCTGTATGTAGTGCGGTTGTTGGCGCTATTGCTTTGCACCAAGAAGGTATTTGGTTTTAATCCATGCCAGTCTTTCTGAATTGGTTTTTCTAATTCTCCCTCGTACATAGCATATTTTGAATATTGCAGTAAAAAAAAAACTTTGCTTGTTCAGTTTTTTGGTCTCTCTAAACTGCCCTTAGGGATGAGCGTATGCATGCATGGTTGGTTGTTCTTTGTGTCTCTGTGATGGAGTGGCAACCTGTCAAGGGTGTACCCCACTGCTTTCACAATGACAAAAATAAGCACCATCATCCATATATTAATATTAATTATAGAACATTTTGCAATTTAATTGTTGAAATTAAATTGCAAAATTTAATTTTATATATCAACTCTCTACAATTAGGTACTTTTTTTGATTGTTATTCTAGACCATATAGCTAAAATTTCAATTGCAAAAAATATAAAGGATTAACATGGAATAGAGATGTCAGCATTCTGCATTTCACCAAATTCAAAGACAGATTGCTAACTTTAATTCAAGCGGCAACAAAAAAAAAAAACACGTGTCTCTGAATGGTTGTGAAATATGTGTGTTTTCAGGCGTGTTTAGAAGGACAGAGTGTTTTGAAAATTATGCTAAAACCTTTATGAGAATGACAATTTTCTGTCAAAACAGCAAGAACACACCAGTGTGGAAATGAAATGTATCGCAATAAAATGAGCGCAGCCTCATTCACAGATATGACTTGCCTTTACTGAGATTAGTTCTCAGTAAAGGGCTGATTTCATCCTACTCTGTTGATCTACTTAGATTTTTCTGGGCTTTGCCCAGTGGGGGGTAGGAGGCTTCTTACTTATCACTGAGAATTATTATAGCTAGATTTATGCTCTGCTATATGCAAATGTCTTATGTGCATTCAAGAAATTTACCCTGCATACTAATGAACAATGATAGCTACCTTACTGACCAACTCCACATTCACAAACCAGTCTACTTTGTTAATAACTAGCTCTCATTAAGATTGCAGAAAATCGCTAGTGTATTTTCTATTTAGGAATGTACATGTGTGTTTGAGAATTAATTATTTTGGCTATTGGTGGGTGTTTTTGTGACATTTTCAACAAGTGTATTGGTGTTTAAGAAGTATTTACTTCCGTCAGATATATCTTCTGGGAGCTATAGAGAATGTGTTTGTAATCTCTGCAGTCCAAATACATAATGTAATGATGATAAGATAAGCTATACCACTATGTGTTTGCTTCCTGGCTAAAGGGAGGAAAAGGGAACATCTGCAATAAGTAATAACAGAGCCCCACTATCAGCAAACAGATAAATGTCCTGTAGGGGACTTTGTATATATATTACAAATTAAATCGAATATAACTCAAACGTCAACTCTGTAATACTGAAGTTAAATAGATCTTTTAGGTGTCACTGGTGATGGTTTTACAGGACTTTACATTTCATGCATTTTACTTATTTTTGTAGCAGAAATGGATTATTCAGACTTTACTTTGGAATTTGTGCAACAGTCCAGTGAAGATGTTGTGGATTCTGGTCCACAGAATCAGCCCAAATGCAGTTATGTACAGGCTTCTGTAGTTTTCTATTTCAAAAATTTAAAAAATATTTGACAATTAAAATACAGGCTATAGACAATTTGCATTTATTCAATTTGCTCTGTTTACCATTAGTAAACAGAGCCCCAAATCAAATGCATACCTAATTATGATAAATGTGAACTATTGCACCACTAATATGCATCAAAGCTGATTTTTAAAAATGATTTTTGGGACAAAAAAAAATACAATTATTTAGAGCCATAGTTCTCAAACTGTTTGACTGGTTGCACCTGGGCAGGTCTTATACCACTCAGATGACAATATTAATGTTGCTATCATTTGCAAAGTAAATATACATCTAATCCAATTATATTTGTAAAACACTTTAAAAATCAAAAGTGGACCAAAGTGCTGTCCAAAGAAATACAACATAGTAAAATGAAAAAATACAAACATATATATTTAAAAAGAAACATTTACAAAAGCTGTGCAATTACTATAATTAAGAACAACAAAGGAGAATCAAATACATAAGAAACATTAATACAATCAAAAGGTATTAATAGCATTTAAAAGCAGACAGTGAGGAGGCCTGTTTGATGTGGAAAGGAAGACCGTTCCATAGTTAGGACAGTGGTCTCAAACTATGGTCGAGGCCCAGAGGCCTGCAACTTTTAAATGAGTCCCTTGGCCTATACATTTGAAATAAGTGGCAATACTGCTTCACTAGCATGCAGTTAAGCTCCACAGAGCTCAGTTAATGAGCTAATATTAGAACCAAGTGTGCTGAAACAGAAAGAAATCTAAAAGTTGCAGGACATTGACTCATGAGACTCTGAGTCCCATGAGTCAGAGTCTCAAAGGCATGGTCACCTCAAAGCTTGAATTTTGTTGTTGGTAATCTCAGGAGCGATGAACTGAGACACAGGAGATGGAAAGATAAAGCTTTGTATCCTCTGTTCTTTGGAACCACAATGGAGGAACACAAAGTTAGACATGCAAACACCTGTAGCCCAGAAGGCCTACAGCCATAGCATTAATGTTAAACAACTGAAGAAAATATACCTACTTAATTGTGCTATAAAATGATACTATGGGTCTGGAAAATATACCCCCATCCCATTTAATCACAAATTTTGTTTTTAAACATTGAACCAATGTGGGTTAAAATGAGACTGTTTCTTTAAAAAGCAGAGACTAGGGAAGCTAGGTAGTCTACCTAGCCAATAGGAAGTGTGTGTATCAACCAATCAGAATACAGACTGTCGCTGTAGGTCCCGCCCTTCTTCCCCGTGTTTGCAGCAGTTTGTGTGTGCGGGAGAGATCCGCCATGAGGAGGAGCCTGTTAAGCTGTGTAGCGTGAGAGTCTGTGTTGGTTAAGACGGACAAAGTAATAGATACGAACTTGAAACAAACCCTTTTGCAGATAGAATTGCTGTTTATCACCCGACTTCTAAGCTGGAAGTTGTTGAAGTGAGTAAACTTCAGTTTAATGCCGAGTACTGTTATTGCTACCTCGTTAGCCTCGTTAGCTCTTATTAGCTATTGTTTCCTGGACGTTCATCTCGTTCTCCGTTCAGCTGAAGGTAAAGCCTAAAACATAGTGTATTCTTACTTTACTCACGATGAAAGTTCATATTATTTAGGTTAAAGCATGAAAAATATGCCTTGTTACATTATCTAGTGCCCCACGTATCCGGACTGAGAGCCACCATATTGTTGTCCGAAACGTGTCGCATTGAGATCAGTGAGCATATTATGTGCCTTTCATTTCGGTTGTTGCTCTGTTTATCACCTTTTTGTTGAATAATAGCCTTTATTTAAACTACTTAATAATTCAAATGTAAACTTTTACTGCTTTTGGGTAAAATTTAATGTTTGATATTGTGTTTGGAAAAATGCTTTTGCAATTTACAAAAAGTAAATTGATAATGCTGTGAAATACTGCATTGAGGTAAAAGATAATTGTTTTATTGCAAACTTGAGCAATTTAATAACAAATTGATATCAGATATGATATCTACAGAAACATGATTTAAGGATTAAAGGTAGAACAGCTTAATAAAAATTCAATATTTCTGCTGGTCCTGTCTGTTGACAGGTCAGGTTTTTTTCTATGCTGGATTGTTGCTGAGGTGGATTCCTCCTGCGACTTTGAGTCTTCCCACCTGGACTTAGAAAAAACTGGATTCCTTTTTTTCCATTTGGAGTCCTGCTGCACCCTGCAGTGTGGTAGGCCTGTATCACTCACATCTTCACACACAGTTGGTTATGCGTGAGATCACTGACTGACATTTTTTTGCTTATCGTTTCATCCTGGAATTTTGGACAAGTTTTTATTTGGGACATTATAACAAACTGCTGTGTAGGAAATTGTCCTCATGTGAACGGTGTTGAGTCGAACCTGAATTGGAACTGAAATGGATTAATCTGTTGTCTATTACGATTTAGCATTCAGATTACCAGGGTGCACCCAAAAGATTTAAAACTGAGAATTAGCACTTGGCCAAGTATTATTATTATTTCTTG
>CAEGAE010063954.1:0-23842 GCA_903067095.1 Girardinus metallicus | reverse complement strand
TCCATAAAATGTTTAGAAAATCTGCTGTGCATAATAATTTGGAACAGAGCATTTTGAGGTTTTTATTTTTGAAAAAAATACTGTTCTTATTGGGAGCTTTGTTCAGTAAAATTTGATTTATACTGTAATAGTTCATGACTTGAAAATTATACTGACCATCATTTGTATTGACCATTTAAGAAAATCTGAGAAAAAAAATCACTTGCATAATAATTTTGAACATGGTGTATGTCTGAAAGTACAGTATATACACTGAAGTAAAAAAAAAAACACATTATATAGCAGCTAGTTATGCTGCTGTATAGACCTCGCAGCAGATTCATGAAGGACGGGGAGCTTCCAAACCTGCATGAGGAGTCATAGTGTGAACACTAAAGTAATGGCTACTTATTAACACTTCAAAATGACTGATTTCATAACCCGACCACTTTCTACTTCTACCTTAATTTACCCTGTGTCCTACCTAGTGACCACCATGACTATGGATCATCACACCTCCATGATTAACAAAGCTGGTCGGTCTGTGATTGTCCACACTTTAATAGTGTGTTTATCACAACATTGTTGTTGCTGGAATCTGCATCAAACTACAGATATTCCTCCTCTTCCTCCTCCTCTCCTCTTCTACAATCCTCTCATCTTCCCTCTAAGCTAAATGATCCTTTCATTTCCTGATGACCGACAGAGGCCCTTAGGTGTCTGTGCATGCGTTTGTGTGTGTGTGTATGATTTCAGGGAGTGTGTGAGAAGTTCTGGAGTCACAGTTACAAGCAAAGTTCACAGTTATGTTGATCCCTTAGAAAAACACACCTCTGAGAAAAGTCAGCACTTACTTTCATGAACGTGCATTAAGAGAACATTTTTGGTAAGGTGATTATTTCACATCCCTGTAAGTCATATATTCCACATATTAAAGTCTGGTTTGAACATATTCCAGCTTGTTTCCACACCTGTGAATGCACACACACACGCACAGACACACAAATCCGTAGAGACCTAAGTCCGGAAGATGGAGAGGAAGTTGTCTAATGGTTGCCAAACGTTTGAGTGGGCCCTGGCTAAACATGTGTTTAAAGCAGACAACATCAGCAATCACCACTTGACCTCTTCACACACACGCACGGAAACACATCCACCGCTCGAGAGCTCTTCTTCACCCACACATATAACACTCACAAAGTCTGACAGCCTCCTATACACAACTTATTAGTTTATCAACCTGAAGGTGTATGCGTATCTGCAGTATGCGATTTGTGTTTTCGCATGCGCATGCACACATCCGACACACACATGCGCCAAGATAATATAATCAAGTCAGAGTGTAGCGGCTGCCGACTGCAGAATGCCCACTTCCAGATGTGACGGAGAGCGACGCCACGCTTTTCCACCGGGAATTGGTCAAGGTCCTCAGGCTTCTGCGTGTGAGTGTGTTTGTGTGTATGTGCAACCAACACACTATGAGACACGCACAGCAGTGTAGACATAAACAGACATGCTGACACGAAATGAGCAAAACTGGGCCCAGCTGGAGAATGATTCAAAGGCCGAGGGAGGAAGAGGGGAGGACGCGAGGGGAGACAGAGAGGACAAATTGCTTTTGCTTGCATTTGAAAACGTGATGTGTGAATGAGCTGTTAAAAGAAAACAAAAGCAGAGTTATGCCTGTCGGTTCCCACGACTTCCACCCCCAGCCCATCTTCCCCATTTTCCTCCTCCGCACCAATCCATCATTCACTCTCACCCTTCTTACAGTAAGTGACCTAACACCTACAGCCTCCTGGGTTGGGTTAGGCTGTGGATGAGTAGATGGAGAAGCTGCTGGCTTGTACCTTGTAAGACCAAAACTGAAAAGTCAGGATGAAAAGTAAAAAAAAAAAAAAAAAAGCTGGTTGAGAATTTTATTGGAATAAAAAATATACATATTTTGCTGTTACTCAAGTAGAGCTTTTTATCATCTAAGGCTGCATTCACACCAGCCCTGATTAGCTTTCTATAATCAAAATCCAAAAGTATAGTTGGTTTGGTGAGGTGTGAATGCGTAATCAAACTCTGATGTGCACCAAAAAAGTAAAGTCTAGTCTGCCTACAAACCCAGGTCTCAGCTGGTTGAGGTGAACTCTGGTGCGGCTCGAATGCATGTGTACGCCAAGCGGACCGGAGACTACCCAAAAGCAGGAAATTAACTAGAGTGCAGGGGATTCTGGGTATTTAAAACCAAAACAAACATGCAAATTTAGAGCTATTTAAAGAAATGACTCATTGGTCTTTTATCATTAACAAAAGAGAACTCCTATAAACACTAAAATCTGATGTTACTGTGCTTTTGTTGACATTTTGTGAAGAAGGAAGTTGCACTCTGTATCTTCTTCAGAGGTTTTTGTGTTATTTCCTTCAGTAGTTCTTGGTGCAGCGCCACCACAGGTGAGGGAGTGAACAGGTTTCTGAAGTTTGTTTGGCTTCACAGTGCATTGTTTCAAGCCAGCCATACCAAATTGCAAATGCAACAAATGTTGCAATTTTGGTCCCCAGTGGAACCGGGTCTACCGGACTATAAGTGTAAAAGCACTTGGTGGTGTGGAAAATGTGCCACACCACACAAAACTTTAAAGATATGATCCAAGCTGCTTAAATGTGCCAGACTTTAATAACAAATATATACTCTGCTTCGAGTACTTCTCGACTTGACATGGCATCGTAATGAGACCGTTTCAAGCAGGAGAGTTATATACAGGCCAAAGGTGGTGGGAGACAGAAAGGAATGGTTGGTATGAAACCAGAGGCAAGACAGCAGTGAAGAAGAACAGGAGTCAGCGAGGAAGAGTGAGTGGTTTTAAACTAAAGCTGAAGCAGGGGAGTGGGTGGGGTTCAAATAACAGATGGTGAACTTGATCAACTAGTGGGAAGAAAACAAGGAGCAAAGAGGAAAATAAACATGCAGGTACAAAAAGTTTCAGATTGGGACTGCATGTTTTATATGGGGTGACATTTGTGACATTTGTTCTCAAATATCACCCCAAAAACAGGTACATGCCAGTCAATGGACCCATGACGACACTGGTGTCCTCAAGGCAATGAAATTATTTCAATAACAACTCTTTCAGAGTCACTGTTAAGTGTTCGTGTGGGCTAGAGAACACCAGCCACAACCTGGGAAGCAAAGACCACAGCAAAGTCAACATCCTTTCATCCTCTCATGGTCAAATCTGAGCCGTTTTACAGTGACACGGTTCAAGATGCACTCAAGACATTAATTATTCAACATTTATTTGGTGGCAAAAGTACAGGAGTGTGTTTTTTGTTGAGGTCTCCTCATATTTCTCTGGGTCTGTGAATGGAAGCTGCTGGACCTGGGCAACATGCAGGCGACCTCAATCATGGCGTTTTGGCTTAGCAGAACAGCAGCTTGTTGCCTTCCTAAAATGGTGGCCTAAGTTATGTTTTACCAAAAGTATTTTTTTTATTTTTTTGCCTATATAATCTTTTGGCAAAAAAAATAAAATAAAATCTGGAGGTGATTCCCCCTTTTTTTTTTTTGGCCAAAAATCACTTTTGGCAAAAAATAACTTAGGCCATTATTTTAGGAAGGTGAAGATATGAAGCAAGAAGGTGTGTTTTTTTCCCACCTTTTCAATGAGGATTTTATTGTGGCTGTCTGCACATGCCGTCAGCACAGTGTTAGAAACCTGGGCTTTACAGGGTGGTCTGTAAGCAGACCAGATCATCATCAGATCATTAATGACCTCACACACAGGCCTGGCTACAGAGTGGACGGTCAAACGGACTGGGAGGTATGAATTCATCCCAACACGTCTGTTAGACAAAGGACTAAAACTTAAGTGCATCTCTTTGTGTTTGTTTCTTTTTGAAATTCTAATTAACTTTTTAACTTTATGTCTGTTTTTGCTATTTTTATATTTTATTTTAAGCCCTAGCTAAACAAGTCAAATTAATTTGTATTCCTTTTTTTTTTTAAACTAGACATCTAAAGTCTATTATCTGGCTGTTCAATAAAGTGAGCTATTTAAGTTTTTAAGGTTTAGTCACAAGGGAATGAAGGAAGTAAAGTTCTAAGCTACTATAGCAATTATGGTGAAGAACATAATGTTTCTATTTGGCTTGACCCAGTGGGAGCACACACGGATTAAACGTGAGTGGTCTGAACACTGAATGAATGTGTGCGTTTCCCAGTTTGTGTGAAGGCTCCCCCCAATTACCCACCTTCCTCAGCGTAACCAGCACTACCTAACACAGAGAGTTCCACATTTTAGAGAGGGCTCTCCAAATACTAGCCGCACTGCCAAGAAGGAAGCTCAAGTCGGGAGAAAAAGAGTAAGCTATGCCAGCAGCTGCCCGAACACTAGAGATGGAAAGAATTTCTCTCTCTCCATCACCCACCTACACTCCCCCTTCTCCCTAAGAGGTTAAGAGCAGACGAATAATCACTCGTTTGCAGGCCAAAAAAGTGAGGGAGCTGAGTGTGCTGCATAAACATTTTCCCGGATGTAATTTTCTCCGCCGGTCTTTTGGCTTTTCCCAGTAGGACAAAGCCCAACGCCCAGGAGGAAATCGTTTAGGCTCCATAAGTGCCAAATTGTATCCTGGTTTTCCAAAGTTTTCCTGCCTGTTCTGGCTCAGGGCTTTTCCTGTGGTAAGAATGTGTCATGTGTAGCAAGCATGTAGGCATGAATGGAAGTCTGCTACAAACGGCGCAGCCAAGCTTTCAATGAGGAGGACCATGGATCTTGTTGGAGTAAAGCATCAGAGCGGAAAAATATAAGAAACACGGCAGAAAATACATAATTATTACAATGAAGGAAAACAAGCAGTGTGCTGAGAGCATTCTCTTTCTATGTGCAGCACAAAAAACAGACATCTTGCCATGTGAAGGAATCATTAGGTAATGACATAACTGTACTCCTGATTTTATAGCGAAGAAAATAAACACCGTACGTTTGATTCAGTTATATTTGTTTAGATTTGTAGATTTAAACAAATATCTACAAATTTGGAATTAATCATTTCCATGTACAACATTCACACATAAGAAAGAAAGACATTCATCTTGAAATTAGCACTACTTAGTCTCTCCAGTGTTTCACCATTCCTCAATCTTGGGAATTCATGCAAATAAACAGATTCCTGCATTTTTTATCACTAATGCTTACATGTAGTTATTGTCAATGTTCCGCAAAAATGAAAAACTTTTGTCGCTGCTGTTTACCTGCAGAGTTTCATTTGGAGGCAAACTGTTAACTTTATTATTTTATATTTATTAAATTGTTGTGTAGGAGAGGACAAGACCAAACTTGGAAAGATCCAAACCCAAACTGCATCAGGTCTTGCTTAGTATCTACAGAAACCTTCCACAGAACTGTGTACAAGCTGATTAAAACATTTTTGTAAATACTCTATGTCTTACAAAAATTGCAATAATAAATGAATGAAGGACTAAAAGACTACACACAGAGGATAGAAGAACAAAAGGAGACATACAAGTAGACCAACATATACACACTTGAGTTCAGCCCACTGGTTGAGGAATTTCTGTGAGCCCCAAGGAGGAGACAAGGACAGACAGAACACAATTAGCAGCAGCTTGTCACAACTTGGGACCTTGAAGTGTGCATCTGGATTAGTGTGTCTGAGAGAGTGTGTGTGTGACTTTGTGTATGAATGCTTAGAGTGTGTGACACTTGCCCTTGCACGCAGCTCATTTATTGGATTAGTACAAAACTGACCAGTGGGGATCTGGCTGGCCGGCGCCAGGGCCTGCTCTGAGGCTCCACAGTCTAGTTAGCTGTGATGCTATGAGCTAACCTCCCACTCCTCATGCCTCAGGGGGGAAGCGCCACAGCCACAGGGGGGAAAGGGTGCTTGTTACTGAAGCCAACATGCTATGTCAATAGGCCTCTCCTTGGGAGGAGGAGGTGGGAGGCAACAACGACTAATTACAAGGGAAAGCCCCAATTAGAAAAGGAGGAAGAGAGGGACTGTACATCCTTTCCCTCTAGCACATACTGGAGGGTAAGGATGGAAAATCTGCAGTGGAGCCCAGGCGTGGAAATGCCAAGACTGGCTGCCAGTGACAACATCTCCATCACAGTCACACACACGCACTCACCCACACACAAAACAGACCAGGCACTTTGTAAGTTACCGCCTGTATCCTTTTCTTGTTTCCTCTAAGGGATAATTGCATTAACTGTGTGACACTAGTGTCTGACAGTGTCATAGGACACACAAGAAAACAAATGTGCATACACAAAGAATCTGAATCTGCAATAATAGAAGCAATTGCTTAAAAGATGCCAAAGTTTTACCAAAGTCCCAGTCACAATTTTAGAACTGTTAGTGTAAATGGCTGTAACAGAATCAAGTAGTTCATTAAAAATAGAGTTGCATTTCAAAATTGGTTGATAATAACTGGCTGCAAACACAAAGATCCAGTCTCAAAGCTGGCCATTTCACCATAAATAAGAGAAGAAATAGAAATATAAAAAAACTTTTCAAACAAGATATTTCAGCAGACGATTTAAGGCGCCAGCATACTCAGATGTACTTCACTCCACAGAGGTCCGTTCGTACTAGATCGAACATCTGCTGCAAATATTCATGGTAATGGTCAATTTCTATGACTGCATACTCTGTGTTCCACAGTAAACTGCTCAGCAGGAAACAGAGTTGACATCAAACTGTTTCATATGCAACAGCAAACTGAAGAATATGCATCAGCCATGCCTTAATAACAAAATATGTGTTTTATTAGGGCATCCACCAGGTCCTGAGAAGTAACAGGGTTAGGTAGCCACTAGCTCATCAAACTTGCTAGTATCCATTCTGATTGTAGAAAATGAAGGAATTTGTAACGGGAAACGTAGGTAGTAATTATGCTCAACTATGAATTCTCAACTGTCCATGGACAGTATGTGCAGAGTCTGTGCGGCTCACAGAATACAAACAGTACACTGGATAAAAAGATTTTAGACTTCCAGTGGTTGGCCTTTAGGCTGCTAGAGAGGAAAACCTTCAACAGATAATAGGAAGGCTCAAACAAGTTCATTACAATGCTAACTGTGATAAGTACGCCAGTTGCTTAGGATGCTGTAGCCAGTTTAAAATATCAGCTGTGTAATCATTTTGTCCGTTTTAAAATAACACAAAGAGCTTGTTGTACACAGGGGCATGAACAACTATAGCTATGACCAACCATCATTTATTGGTCAAAAACCAGCTTCAGCAGATTAAAAAAAAAGAATAACTGCTACATTTGTTTTCATTCATTTGAAGTTGAATGAAAAACATCTTCATTCAACTTCTGTTTGATTTAAGGGCCTGGTTAAGACCTGTAGATTACAACCTGATGCATAGAACATAATCTGAATCTTAGTACCATAACTAAGCATCGAGTTTCACTGAAGGCCTTAAAGCAAATTTGACTTTTTCTCCTCATCCCTTATGATAATTCACAAGTTCAGAGGATACAAAGTAAACAGAAATACATCAAGGGGGATTTAAACTCCCAGTGTAAACAGACATGTATATAAGCAGCCAGATGACTTCATTCTGCATGGTTGACCAGCTCGCCCATTCATACATTACCACTCATTAGAAACACATGTTAGATATATCAGTGTGTGTTCATATGCAGCGAGCAGTCTAGGAAGGTGTCACGCTTCTGAAAACATTTCCGGCTTCATCTAATTCCGCTCTAGCATTTCAAGTCAATCTGAATCGGTGCATACGCACGCAAACACATAATGCACAGGACATACACTGGAGTCAAGCTTCAGCAGAACTTCTCATTGTGTTCCATGTAACTTAAACTATTCTGTATGGTGTGCTTCTCAGTGTCTTGCTCCAGTTATATTAGGGTTTCATTTAGGTCATAATACATAAACTCAAATGTCTAATGACATCCAGATAGAACCAAGATTAGAGAACATTGTTTGCTTAGCTAAAGTTATTTAGAGTAGAAAAAAAGATTTAAGTGACTTTGAGACTTTCCACTTAAATGTCTGTAGGAACAATGACACACTGTGAAAGTACAAGATTCTGTATTTGAGTCTATTGTGTATAAATGAGAAAACATGCAATGTTATGGAAATGATAAACACAATAACCGTCTTACAGAAGGCTCAAACAAAGGCTAAATTAGACGTGTAATGCGGACAAAACACTACGTTCCTAAAAATGTGCACACCAGTTCTACATAATTACAATGAAAAGATCCAATCACTTTCATTGTCCCAGGTGTGTACAACCCAGCAGCAAGGCATGCAGACTACTTCTACAAACATTTGGAAAAGAATGGGCCACTGTCAGTGATTTCCACCATGATAGGATCCCATCTGTGCAGTAAATTCAGTCTGGAAATGTCTAAATAATCCACAGCCTCCTGTTGGAGATATTACAGCAAAGTAAAGGTGAACAGAAAGAAAACAAACTCAGCCACAAAGTGGTAGGCGACATAAGATCCCAGAGGGAGGTCAGTGGCTAAGGTGCAAAGTGCAAAGAGGTCACCATCTTCAATAACTAGACACTACCAGGCCTCATGTGGCCTTCAGATGGGTTCAAAAAGAACATGTAGAGGAATTTAAGGAGCAGGTTACTAAGGCCCAGCAAAGCATTGCACTTGTATATGGCTGTGGTGGAGGATGGTTTTTGTAGGATTTGGGCTCAGCCATTTGTATCAGTAAAATGAATTCTTGGGGACATCGAGACAATTTTCATCCTCACAACTTTTATGGCAAGATTTAATTACCACTTTCTAGTCCAAAATGACTGCACAAGGAATAGTTTGTAAAACATGGATGTGTGAATTTTCAGAGGTCAAACAATGTCATTTTATCCTGACAGATTACCTCTGGGATAAAATAAGAGTGAAGACAGTGAGTGAGGCCTTCTCATCCAACATCAGTGTCTGACCTCACAAATGTGCTTTCAGAAAAATGGTAAATAAAAATACTCTCTTAAATATTGATACACCTTCAGGAAAATGTTCTCAGTATCATTTCAACTATTATATTTGAAGCAACACAAGCACATACTTTAGGCAATGTAGTGTATAGGCTCTATAACAGTGTGGATTTAAAAGGTGATTAAAATGTTTTGGAAAGGATAGATAAGTACATAAACTTATCAAAAGCTCTACAACTAACATTGAAAGAAGCATCACTACCTCTTCCTTCGCTCTGCATATGGACATTAAACTTTTGAGCAATCTGGAGGATGTTTCCCAACTGATGATCCCAGGTGAATTTTAGAAATCAAAAAGTGGAACACCATACTTTAGAGTGAATGGGTGGAGAAATAGAGACTCCTAAAGTAGCCATTCTTAGGTTCTAAAAGATACAACTATTTCGTGAGGCTCTTCACACACAGCACAGTTACAGACATACTCAAGATCTACTACTCAGGAACTTTAATTTTGTTCTGTATTTTATGTTTTATGTCAAAGTTACTGCTACCTGTTGTGCAGCACAGGTTTTATGATGTCCTTTCTGAAAGTACAGTATTAACGTGGATGAAGTATTTTTTTGAAAAAAGATTGAAAAAGTGAGTGTTGTATTTGGGAAACATTTGATTTAGAATAGAAATAGCAGAGGCTTAACAAGTCATCCTTATTTTTGCTCCCACAATAGTTTTGAATAAACAACATCAGAACCGGAGAACTTAATGTCAAGTTGTTCACACACAAAGGGAAATACAAACAGGCACATAAAACAAAACTTTTACACAAGTTCAGACTGTTTCACCAGTCTTTGCAATATCAACAAACAATACACTTCATTACATTACCATTGCACTCTAGTAATGTCATTAATTATTATATTTATATGCTTTTGCATATTTATGTCTATACAAGAAGAAACAAATAATAATAATAATAATAATAATAATAATAATAATAATAATAATAATAATAATAATAATAAAACTAACCACATTGAAATCATCAAACATTTAAGATGAACAAGGAAGTGCAAATTGTAATTAGTAGTCTATTTTGAGACAATAACATAATAATAATAATAATAATAATAATAATAATAATAATAATAATAATAATAATAATAATAATAATAATAATAATAATTCAGTATAGCTGACAAGAAAAAAATGAACAAATAGAACCATAGAGCCTAAGGTCTACACCGTGCAGGATGTGGCAGTTATTTACATGGAGAGATGGATGCTAACTGTTAGCAATGTTGCAGTAACAACAGTTTCCTGTGTTGGCAACAACTGATGGAGTGAGTGTGGAGGAGGAAGTTAGAGAAGGAGTGAATCAGGAAAAGAAACTGAGGATGAGTCAAAAAAAATGCATAAATCACGAAGGAGGAAGAAGATGTGAGAGCTTGATGATGTCTACAAGAAGAGACAGAGCAGTCTAGCTGAGGATGCTCAGGTCCTTCAGTTATTCCACAAAGACGCTGCAGATTCTCTATAAATTTGTTGTGGAGAGTGCACACGGAATAGGTGAAACTGCTTCACCTGTTGGAGAAGAACCGTCAAAACCAGAGACTGAGGTGGGAAAAGATAAAGGCGGTGATGGAGAAGGCTGGTTCTGCTCTCACTGCTCTATACGAACAAGGATTCATCATAAAATGAAAAAAATACTGACAACCCTCAGGATCCTCTTCATCCAACTTATAGAAGAGTGTCTTTAGTCAGAGGATTCTATAGAGTCGCTGCATTACAGACCACTACTGTGGGCAAGACGGAGCTTCTTCTTCAGCTTTTCCTCTCAGATTAATAAAGTATTTATTAATTAAATTAAATGTAAAAGAACTGAATGACATGGCAGTGGGCAAAGAAAATAAGTGGATGATCTCAAATGTACCTGCTCAGTCTAACACATAAAATGCAATACAAGACATTTTTATTTATAAAGCACACATACATGCACCTTTTGTCTGAACACTCTTGACAATTTAGAGCAACAGCAAGAAAAGGACAAAGAAGAGCAGTTTTGTCCAACTGTCACTTCACTTTTTCAATGAGCTTCAGCAAAAGATGCCCGGTTCTGCAAGCCCAGCATGCTAATGTGTGCCAGTGCTGCCAGTAAAGCTGCACATCAGCGAGGCTCTGCGAGTCCCTGCACACATGTTTGTGGGGAAGAGAGAGACAAATGTGTGTGCTCCCTGTCTGAACCCCTCAGCGTCTTCTTCTTCTCTACTTAATTCTCTGCAGATGATGGTCACTTTGCAGACACATTCACCCATTCTTACAGGCTGCCTCCATTTTTCTATTTTATTTTCATCCTCAAAATGACGTGCAGAACAAAAGCAGTAATTCTAATTGAACTGCAGTGAATGCAGACTGGGAGAGCAAATAACACTTCGTCTTCATAGAAAGACATGATGAATCACTAGTCAAGTTCAGGTTTACTTCACTAATTCAAGAAAAGTCAGAACAATTCTTTTGCATTATGTCATTTTTGTTAACTGTTCTGGATATTTGTTCCACAGAAGTCATTATTTAGCATGTGTTAAACTATATTATATATGTATATATTTTTGTTAGAAAATCAATAAAGTTCAAGTCATAAAAAAAAGTCTGAAATTGTTTCTGTGGAAGAAAATGGACACCAACATAATATACAATTCATCAAAAAACTTTAATGAATTACATCTTAATTTATCATCTGGAATTACAATACAATATTATAATTTACTAGATTATATGTATAGTTATAGATATAGTAAATTAAATTGTGCAACAAATATTTATATATTTTTATAGTTAAAATTATTTTTATCTGTAGATACTTTCAAAATATTGTTAGAAACACTGTGATTCTATGGCAACAATGTGGAGATTGCACCTTTTTTTTATTTTTACCATATTTGCATGATCTTAAATCACAGAAGAAGAAGAAAAAAGCTGACACATACTGAATATGTCCTGATCTATCCAGCAACATTTGCAACCACACTTCGACACACACAGACACAAGCGCAAGAGGCAGACTGGAAGTTTGGGAGGAATTCCCAAGCGGACATTTCTCACGTTCCTGCAGTGATTGGAAACACACTCCAGTAAAATAGCAGCAGAACATAATTTCCAGGTGAGGAGAGAAAGGCTGTAACCTCTTCCCCTCTTCCTTTAACTACTCCTGCCATGGCACAAACAATATCCTCCTTGATATTATCCACTACCACACACACATGCATATATAAGCAACACCTGTTGTCACCTGCAGGACGTTAGACTTTTGCTGGGTACCATCAATACACAATGGCTGCCTCTGTGGCCTAGCAGGAGCAGGTGAGTAGATAGTATCAACGTAAATGCGCTGGGGCACACACACACATGCACGCCAGCACGCATACACGCCTACACACACACACCTGCTGAGGAAATGAGACTGCTGCAGTACACCTCCACCTGGTCAGCCTTGAGGTGACACCAAGAAAGGAAAGAGGCAATGAAAGTCTGAGGTCATTTGGAAGCCAGCAGTAGAGTAGTTTCTGGCCAAACCATATTCAGTTGACTGAATGAGCAAAGAAGAAACCTATAGCAAAACTGAAATTTCTGCAGAAGACATTTGACAGTGAAAAAAAATTGTATTCTATAAATAAAAAGAAAGCAAAAGATACTTTTATTAACTTGGTAGATAATCTGAGAATTTTTAGATAAGACAAAAAAATCTAATAGTAACACAGATTTCAGAGGATTTTCTAATGTCCTTACACAAAAATCCACTTACTGGGTTCACACACTGAGCCTGATCTGCTAGCTTTGTTGTTTGCTCATTGAACTCTCAAGATTGTAGCTAATGAGTGAAGTAGCAGAGTACAACCAATTTATTACACCGTCCCTCTGCATCAGGACACCTTCAAAGTGTCAAAGTGTTGTGTTTCATTGTTCTTGGAAATGTTTCCACATCAGTGGGGAAAGTTTGCTTTGTTTGAACAAAGTTCTTCAGAGACGAGTGTTTCAGCAGCCACTAGGTTCAATTCCAGCTTCCTCCTGCCCAAATTGCCTACTGGTGTAGAAATGTGTGGTCGAATGGATGAATGTCACTCTAGTGTAAAGTGCATTGAAAGGCCAAAATGACTGGAAAAGTGCTGTATAAGTTTGTAAAACTACAAAGAGGGCTGAATGTGGCAGAGTGGAACGCACTGTGACCTGTAGGGGGACGGGGTGTGAAGAGCCTCCGCTGCATTTAAAGAGACCATATCTCTTTAAGAGAGGCCATAGTCAGGAATTCAGACCAAAACATTGTAGTTCCACTTTATACAACCCACGACTGAATCATTTAAATGGGAAAAGGAAGGAATTAAAAGCTTGAAATGTCCACTTTGACCTAACATGGAGGTACTGGAAAAGTAGGTGGAAAGCAAAGTTCCTGCTGAAACCCAGACATAGATGAGGAGGGAGGGATGGAAGGTAAAGATCTGTTAGCAGCTGGTTTTGGCTCCATGCTAACTGTGATACATGTGGTTTTTCCAAAAAAGGAAATCTCATAAATATGACTTCCAAACAGGAAAAAAGTTCCATGTTTTCCTTCATCTAACACATCAGGGAACCTCGGAGCTTGGAGCCTGTAAAAAGCAGCATACACTGAGAAACACTGGGCAGGGAGTGTGTGTGTGAGTGAGTAGAGACTGTCTGAACATCTGTGACATGAGTCAGATGCTCAGGGAGCCTTATGCATATGCTGTTGAGTGCATCCTCCTCTTCTGTTCTGCATTCATTTTTTACCACACTTGCCAGCAGCGCTCATCCACGCCATAATTATCCCTCAGCATGAAACTGTGCCTGCTTGGAAGAGAGAGCACCTCACCACATCAGATGCAGTGCGATGCATTAGGCGTTTCTGATGCTTAGGTGTAAAAAATCCCATTAGAGCAAACGGGACGTGAGATCGATACCTTACGGGATCCAGAGTGACGACGTGTGTATGGGTGTGCGCGGGTGAACGTCTGAGTGTGGAAGAGCTTTAACACCTCTCAGAGGTGGATTTGTGCGCGACAGCATGGAGACACTGTCAGGGAAGGTTACTGTCAGAGGAAGAAGGCAAGAGGGAGGCAGAGAGCGGGAGAGCTGGAAAGAAGGGAAGAGAAACAGGAACAGATGGAAGGCAGAGAAAGTGAAAAAGAAAGATGTATCACTCTTGATGACGATATATTGAGTTTGTCCCAACTGACTTCAGATGGAGTGAGAATTGTTTAGAAAATTTGAAAGTTCTAGACATGGAAACTTTGCTTTGAAGACATGTTCCAATCAACTATGAAAGAACATATTCTCAGTGGAACAGCAGCCATCTGCTGCTTCTCTCCACCGTGTAGAAATATCTTCATTCTGCAAACTGGTCAGAAAGGCAGTTGGTCATTTGGGATGGGAACCGATTGTCAAAGCTTTAAATATTATTTCCAAAATACAAAATTAGGCTGTTCAAGCCAAAATTCTTTTTTTAATTCCAACTTGCTGGGTTTCTTTCTGTCAGACTGAAATGCATGGATACTACTGCCAGTTAAAAGAAAAGTCTACTGTTAGAATGTATCAGAGTATTAGTCTATTACTGTAGATTGCTGGAGTAGCTCTGTTATGTTAGCTCTAATTTGTTATTTTTCTGGACATCATTTATTTGAGGCATTGCTTTTTTGGGCAATTATTCTCTCTGATTTTTTTATGAAGTCAAGGTAGAATGATTTCTGCTTTTATTTTATTTTGAAAAGGTAAGATGAACAATTGTTGCAACAAGGTGGGTTTCTTATTTCCTTTTTTTTATGTTTGCTGTTGTTGTTTTCTTAGATAAACATCTCAAAAGCTCAGGTATTTGGGGTCATACCTGAACTATGACCCCAAATCCCAGAGGAGTTGAGAAGGCTTCGTGGATACAGAGCAGGACCAGTGAGCTGACAGAGAAGAAGGAAGTTTAAACCATGTCTTCCATTGATCATAATGAATTGTCTTTTGTTTTACTTTTATTTTATGTATTTTTTATCAGTATGTACAGCACTTTAGCATTTTGGCAAATTTTCTTTTTTCAAATGTTGTTTATAAAAAAATTTAATTTGCTTCAGATTTGTAAGGCTGTCTGTCATTGAGGAAAATGTGACAAATGATCACATCTGTGTCCTGTAACCACGTTTTAACAACATACAGCTTGCTGTTGTACTGAAATAGTACAGAATCAATTTAAAATAAGAATAATAGCACAATTTAAAAAAAAAATTGTATTTCAGCTAGAAACACTATTCCCTAATAGTCGTCAGGTCCAATTTAAAATTCAAAAACAAAAATTCTCTGACTAAGAAATCAGGACTTATCTCAGTTACATGTTTTGGTATCATTCTGATGGGAGGAATTGATTTTTTCAGACCTGCATGCTCACGCGAGCCTGAACAGCTCAGCCTTCATGCTGCCTGTGCCGATGGGAGTGTGTGTGAGGTCAATGTTCAATGAAAGTCATGGTGGACTCTAACAGACGGACGGATGGGCATCTTGGCAATGTGCCTACCACAAATTGAGGTCACAGTAATGAAAGGGTGGCATTAATGGAGACACCTCCCTCCTTTATTGGGGCAAACTACGGCTCTGTAACAAGTGAGCGCAGGGACGGTCAGTCTATAAGGTGTTTCCTCAATCAAACTAAAATATTCCGGCTGAAACACTAGCTATACACACTCAGCTTTATTTTCATGTAAAAGTAATTACTCTACAATATAAAAAAATGATGAGCCAAATGGCACGATAAGGCACACCAACATATCTTCTCTCACTTTCACTGAAATGAACACACACACACACGACAGTGGGTAGAATGCTGGGTGAATGCATGGCAGATGCCTGACACATTGGTGTCCGTTCAGTCACTATAAAGAGCAGCTGCTGAGTCTTGACTGCCCTCTGGCTCTGTTAACACACACACACACGCACGCACGCAAACGGTCACATGGATGCACAGACACACATACATTCTCTGTACAGCGCTAATGCTGGAGGGCGTTCCATCTCTTGCAGATTAAAAGTGATCCAACACACACGCCCACGCACGCACACAAACACACAAGCAAAGAGATGAGAGCAACACTAAGACCTGATCAGCATCCCTTCATAACAATCCATGTCACACCCTGATCAGGCAGGCGTTTCCAGCATCGATGACTACATGAGGCTAAAGCGCTTCCACTCAAATAAAATCTCTGAAAGAGGATATTACAACAAAACAGCTGTCGGTGGCATTGTGTGGTACTTTAACTTGTGCTCATGTAACTGCTAAATTCAACTTAATGAATTAGGTAAAATCTTGCTTTGATTCATGGAGGCTAATGCCTACTTTCACTCAGTTCAGTTCAAAACATTCATACAGCACCAAACAGCCTAGTCAATGTCTTGCAGACACAATACCTGATGGTTTGACTGGAAGCTGTCCAGTCTGAGCAGCAGGTACCGCAGGCAGCTAGTCAGCATTTAAACACGCAGCAAGAAGAGACAACAACACACCGAGACGTTTTGAAAGGATTTGAATCTTCTCAGATCAAATATATGTCAATAATTCATGTCACTCTATCTCTTTTGCTCCCTGTTCAGTCCATTTGCTCTCCGACCATAAACAAACGGACTGTGCCAGGATTCTCTTGGAAATGGACAAAACCTATTTTTTTTCAGCAGATCGGAGTCAACAAAGAAGTTGGCTATCCAAGGAAACAAACTCAGCGCCAAAGAAGCTATGATGAGAAAGCAGATTGAGAAATAAACATTAACCCTTTCATGCATAGTGGTCACTACAGTGGACAGCTATCTAAAAGCCATTTCCTTGTGTTTCTTGTGGATTTTTATGCTATAAATGCACACAGACCACTGAAGTGGACACTAATGCATCATAAAATACACTATCAACTACTGGCCATCAGCTGCAAATGCAAGAAATTATTTTTATTAAATCCAATATGGCCGACAGACAAAAAAAGGATGCCAACCGACCCGGTCCCTCCTTCTACTGTAGACGACTATTGCAGGCAAAAAAAATATTGTGACATCAGATAACACCTAAAGAACAATACTACTGGTGTATTTTTCAAAAATGCATAAAAAATATATTTAAAAAATTACTTTTTACAACATTTTTTTTCCTACTTTTTTTTATGCCTTAAGAAAATCAAAAATAATTTGGAAAAAATCCTGACACAAAGGATCATAATTCATGCATGAAAGGGTTAAACTAATCAGTTGGATGGCCCATTCCCTTTCACAGCAAAGCTTTTCTTTAATTCGCCTTTCAAAATACTTCCATCAGATCATTTTTCCCTCCTTTTCCTGATCCTGATAACAGTTCAGCGTCTCCTGTAGCCTAATTGCTGGTGATGACAAAAACAAAAAGGAGCGCAGATGACTGGCTGTTTTGTCCTGTCACCAGCCAGCAGGTCACCAAGCACACCCTGAGGTGATGGACAGGATGGATGGGGATGGGGGGGCTGGGAGCAGGGTGACAAAGGTGTCTACTGTTGGAGGAGGGGTTCCCAGGAAATGAGGGTACTTGTATTTAAGGAAGAGATCAGATGGCATGGCATCTTCTGGCCTATATGCTCACTGTTGTCAGTGTGACTGGAACAGGACAAAAATACAAGGGCCCTTTATGGAGCTGGAAGGTAATTGTGGGGTATAGGTTACTGGTGTATGTGTGTGTGTTTGTGTGTGTATCAGTAAAAGAAAAAAGGAGATGAATACCTATGCACAGGTGCCTCATCATTTAGATGACTGCTCAGGTATGAAGGGAAGGAAAGAAATAGGAGGCAATGATTCCAGGAAAAATGTGCATTATGGTAAGTGGGGGTGAGAGTGTGTGTGTGTTGCAAGGCTTAACAACCATCTATTCTAGTCTTTTTGTGGGACCACTAACGGTTCTACGGTTCTTTTGGCTGCTCTCTCTCTGAGAACAATAAGAGAGGGGAAAGCCCCTTCTCGCCTCAGGGTGGTGCCGTCAGTGGTAAGGAGGTGGTGGGTCACCAGGACAAGGGGGCACTTTGTTACTGATGCTAACAGGTGCAGGCATGCACACACTGATAGAAAAGAATGGCCATAGAATATGACCGCTGGTGCCGACTACTGCTCACTGGCTTCTAATTAAGTACAACTTGAAACCCACCGTGCCAGTTCACTGGCAAACCAGCGACATTAATACATTTTAATAACACTTTAATACGTATTTTACTGGAAAAACGTTGTGTTGTAAATGAAAATACAGTGACTTCGCAGGCCATCTGTTCTGTGCTGGGCTGAAATGGAGTCATCACCAGGACAATGATTCCAGACACAGTAAGAATAAACTTGCAATGACCAGATTTATGTAAAGAGTTGTACAAAGACAAATATCTGCAAATTTCAATAAAATGAAAAAAAACAAAAAAAAAAAAACATTGGAAACAGGAAAGTGGACCCCACCTACTTGCAATTCAGCATTGGACGATTGACCTATCACTCCAATTGTGCACAGGAAACCCAAATATTCACCAGTTGTTTTGTAGTAGAACTAAATATTGTCTTCCATAATACTCTCAGGATCCTAACATTAAGACAGTGCTGAACATGGAATTCTTTCAGTGTAACAATATATCATCACATCTGATCTGTGTGAACGAGAAGCTGATGCCGGTGGCTGAACTGAGGAACTCAAGCACAGTGCTGGGAAGTGAGCAGTGATGTGGGGGGATGAAGCTAATGGCTGTTAGCTGCTGATCACACACCGATCAGCTGACTGCTTCACAGGATGTTGCTAATGGACTGACACTCACTAGACCCGTTCCTCCAGGGAGAACATACATCATGAGCATACATGTGTCTACATATGCAGCGGACATTCACAACATACCTGCATTAGCTTCTTAAGTGGAGCCATTTTTACTCTATTCAGTTAAAACTGTCAATAAAACTGTTGTGTTTATGTGGAATTTCTAACATTTAGATTAAAAACTAGATCTATTTTCCTTAGTGAAAAGTATATTTATAATATAATGAGTTAAAACTTGATGAGCAAACACACATACACAACCCAACCCAGCACTGAGGTCCGGTAGTCCTCTGAAGTGTCCTGAGAGTTGTGAGATAAGCTGGTTTCATCTTGTCCCGCCTGCTCTGCTCTGCTCTGATGCCAGCTAACACACTATCACTGATTCATCCTCAATGATAACTCACACACACACTCACACACACTTGAAAATGGAGTCAAAGAGTGAGGAAGCAACGCAATGACAAAGAAACAAACACCGAACGTGACGACAACAACAAGAAAAACAATAACAAAATGGCTGACACTACAGACGGGGGATTTCACGTTGTCAAGGCTGGGGTGTCTTACAGAGTCAAAACACAACAGCAGCAGTGTGAAGGTGGGATTTAAATGTGCGTGCGTACACGCCAGTAGAGGAATAAGATTAAATACTCTTTCATTCAGTCTTGCTATGTTATCTCTCCTTCGAGTCTGTCTCCTTTTCTTTCCATCCTTGATACTAACAGCCAGGCCATAGAATGTCCCTGTGTAGTCTAGCCTTGATTGAAGTTGCCTCTAAACACGCACAGACACACAATCACACACCCCACAGCAAGACTTAGTGGCTAGAGATGGTGGGCATAGATAGCAGCGTTACGCTGATCCGGTTTATTGCGGCCAGGGGAAGGTAACACTGTGGCATTGATGAGCCTCCTGCAAACTCCATAAGGAAAGAGGTGCTGAGTCAAAAAAGTCAGGACTGGAAGCTCTGCACGGCTCAGTCTGAGTGAGTGTGTGTGTCCCATGCAGACGGCATCCCATCACCTCGGGGAAGGCAGAGATAAGCGTAGTGTATGGGCTGAGATAAGATGGGAGCAGACACTGGGGAGACTGACTGACTGTAAGTGAGTCACTGTGAGGAGGACAGCAGGGTTGTAGCTTCTCACACAAACAAACCAGAGTCTGCCAGAGACTTTGAAGTCCCCAAATGTGCTTAACATACATGACAGTATATTCTGAAGCAGAGATCAGGTTCTTATTGTAGGGTGTAATATTTTAAACCAGTTGTGAAATGCCAAATAAAACAGTGACTAAAAAAGTGACTTACTAAGCAACAGAACAAATCTGAATACTACATCATCACTGTGATCCGGATAGATTTGGGTTGCATTTAATTGGATCTAAATATGACTATAAGGCTGGATGGTGAAGTAGTAAACTGGATTGGTATGAATTCAATTTGGACCAAATTGGATTCAATCTAACTGTATGGAGCCCTGTGTGTGTCTTGAGACGACATGAATTGTCACTAAATGAATAAACTACACACACACTGCTGTTCATAAATCTGCAGAGTAGCTGTGTTGCTGAGAATCATGTAGGAAAGAGGACTGGCTGATTGAAAGTTTAATCCCAGACCTCGCTACCTTTAAACATTGGATTTACCTGGGAACAGGAAATATTAATCTCCATCTAGTAGATGTAGGGTGTAATTTCTTTCAAATTTCAGCGTTTTGCCAAAATAAACACAGATTTTTTCGAAAAAACACAACTGATGTTTTCACCCATATATAGGTGTATTTTATTTAATTTTTGGGTTAAGGAGCAGCACCAGATATCATATATAAATAAACTCAGACTGTAATGTTGATACAAACACATCATTCTGCTGATGTTCTGATACTTTTTTAATGTTTCTATTTAGAGTAAATGTGTACATGGCTACATGCGTAGGTTTAGAATCTGTAAATATGATTTTTTTTTTAAGAAAATGTGTTGGGGTCTTAGCGCTGTCAATCAATCTTGTGTATGTGCTGCTCACAGTGTACCCTTTGCTCTCTGCTATGCAATGCAAAGCATACAAGCCTGAGCAAGGTCAACAGTGACGGTGGATAAACTGTTTTTCTGTAATGGTAAGTTGTTTCTCTGCCATTAACACTATCAGCAGCATGTACATGAGGTTTATTGACAGCGCTAAAATCCTCCTCCTGGCTCTGACTGGTTACCTACAAGGTTTAGGGTTAGGGTTAACCTGTATGTATTTAATACATGTTAATATATTTATCTGTGAACTTTAATTTATTAAATATCTTTTTTTAATTAACAAATTAGACTAATTAGATTACGGTTCTTCAATTTTTGCCAAATTTTACATAAGTTTCATTAATTAACTTACATGTATTAAATAAATATTCATATATTTATTCATGAACTGTCACTTTATTGTATCTTTCTAAATAAACTAATGCATTTTTAAAGGGTAGGTTTGGTTTGGCAGTATTAAACACATTTTGTAAGGGTAAAAATGTCTCTATTGATAAATAGGTTGTTGATTCTGATCAAACAAACAGGCTCCATACTGTCCTGTACTACTAAATTAAACTTTGATGAGTTGACATGATACTAAAGTTCTAAACAGAACCACATAGTAATACATCATTCGAACAACATTTCTCCGCAGAGGCTGTAACACTGCAGTTAGCATCACCTAAACACACAGTGTGCTGAGGCTAAAGTTTAGCAACATGCTCAAAGATGTTGCTAAACTTAATTAAGTTAATTAAGAGCTGAAGATGAGTGATCCACTCTTAATGGAATCCAATTAGCCAGTATGTGATTGGAAGAGCTGGAGCTGGAACAAGCATTAGTGCAAACTGCTGCTGGTATGCCACACACAGGCAGCTTCTTCAAGGGGTGAGACAAAAGAGATGTGTGGTGTGATAACAGACGGCGCCATGGCAGAGGCAGGACACAACACAGAAGCCTCCCTTCACACAGTCTCACACACATTTACACACATGCATGCGCGCACAGCGATAAGCATCACCTCCATCCCTCGGCTTGCCTCTGTCACTGACTGGAGACAGAAAAACCACAGATATGATTCTCAGAGGATGAAATGAGGCACATGGAGGTGGAAGAATAACAGTAGAGCTGGCTTAGGATTTGGAAGGGCCACAGTGACAGGTGGCTGTGGCAAAAAGGTCCTCTCCTTCTCACATCTAGCATCTCCAGTGAGGCCTTAAATCTGCTGTCATCAGTCTTCTGAGAAGATTCTGATCTCAAATAAATCTGCCACAAACACTGCCAGCTTTAGAAAGACAGGCAGTGGCGCAGGACAAAAGACACTATCTGACGTCCAACTATTTGTGACACACCTATTTGTGACACAGGCTCTCAGTATTTTTGACACCTGGGGGAAGAAACCAGTAGTAGCTCTGTGTCAGCATGAGGCCAAATCAGATGAGAGAAGCATCTGTGACAAGACAGCAGATAAAAACACAGACGCCACAGGCACTCCTCTGTCGCCCTGACACGCCAGACAACGGGTCACAGTGTCACGCAATAGGTGATAACTCCTTCGCCACTAAATAGTGATCATTGTGCGTACACTTGAAGCACACACTTTCTCAAGTTAAGCATTCTATTTTGGGAGCAGAAGTCAGATCTTTATCATCTTCCGATTAGACTGCATTTATGCTTTAACTCATTAGAGGTAAAGACAGAGTAAAAAACATCTCAATCAAAATACAAAGTGAAAATATGAGAGAAAGTGTGAGACTCAAAAGCTAATGAAAAAGTAAACTAAATACAGGAACTAAAACATGGCTGATGTATGTCTGGTACCTGCCCTGTCTGCTGACACAGATTCTGGCCTTCAAGTATTTTTTTCTTCATAACTGGCATAACAGGATATAAATAGGAGAATAGCTTAACTTGAATTTCTCACTGTGGGTGATACAATCTCAAAAGAAGGTCTTGGTGTTCGCAAAACAAGAGCTGGCTCAATTCCAGTAGCATGCAGAGGAATCGTCTGGTTGACTGAAGGAAGAAGACCTTCAGAATCAGAGAGGCATTTAAACATGAAGCCAGAGGAAGTACAAAAGCTTTACGATGACACTGTATTTTCTACAAAGGCATGTTAGCTTTTATTCTGCTGCTACAGCCGGCAGGTATCTGCTCACTTTGTTTCTTCCACAATTCACAGAAGCTATGGTTGTTTTAGACTTGACTGGTTCTGTTCAAAGAGGGGTTGTTTGACAGCCTGCCTTGGGTTTGACTTGTCCAACTGATGAAGGTAGGAACTGACCAGGAGCTGACTTCAGTAGATACCATGGAGGTTATGCAAGTTACAACAAAGTTGCTCTGCTTTGTTGTTTTCACCTGTCATCAACCATGTCAAACAATTGTGGGATAAGAATCTGCATTCTGCAGGGAATACCTATAGACTCTCGTGTTTGCAGTTAGTAATGCTAAGTGAACTAACTGCTCATTCAAGAGGTAGATGTCAAGCACTAATAATTTTGCTTTTGCTTTAAATGATTAAAAACCCGTTTTTCAGTAAGCTGTACCAATGCATGGTGTGATATCATGTCTGATTTTAATATAAATTATTATTCAACAAACATGGAATCAGGGCTGGACAAACGATTCTGATAGCTGTTGAGCAGTTCTTAAAGAGAAATCAGAACAGAAATATATCTCAAAGTTTTGTATATATTCTTTTTTTATAAGAATAGCCATTTCTCCATAAGAGCAGTAATTTTCTGTCGAGTGTTGCATAATATTATGTCTACAATGTCTTTTTAGCTTTCAGTATAGACCCGTTGCACGTTGTTTACATCTGTAATTTTCCGCATGCGCACAATGCCGGAGAACAAAAAAACTATTCTTCTACACTCCACCCAGAGCTGCGCTGCCGAGGGGGAACAGCTCCGTTAATGAAATGAAACCTGGAGATGTTAGTATTATCAATTTCATATAGTGCGCCACAGCAAAGGAGAAAACAATGCAGAAAAAAATTAAAATCACTCGTATTCTATCGATCTATCTATCTATCTATCTATCTATCTATCTATCTATCTATCTATCTATCTATCTATCTATCTATCTATCTATCTA
>CAEGAE010063952.1:0-47500 GCA_903067095.1 Girardinus metallicus | reverse complement strand
ATTGATTTAAGATAATTCACTTTCTTTTAGGTTCTTCTCCACATTTCTCCTAGCTATCGATCTAGCTACTCATGGTCCACTCATCGACTCTCTCATAGTCGTAGACAACATGTCAAGTCTCTCATGGATTACCTCGCTCAATGGCTCCGCAGAGTCCCATCAGAAAACCAGAGGTGTGATAGAGAGGCAGGTACAAATAGAGAATGTCGCTGGAGTGCACACCAACCATGGCCTGGAGAAAAGATGACATCCATACCCTCTCGTGGTTAACTACAGCTGCCTTGGGAAGTCCTAAAAGATAACATTGCCATTAAAAGCCTTTTATGTGTAGTTCAAGGCCACGGCTAGCAAGAAACATTACAGAACGAACAGGTCAAGGTCAGGCGAAGACGGCTGATTACCCGTGGTCCCCGACGTGTAGATGTAGAGCGCAGGAGTTTTGAGGTTGATGTTTGCCCTCAGCTGCGGCGACAGAGGCTCGTCACAGGTCATCTCGAGCTTATCGGAGAGGCTTTCGATGCCTTCCACGTCACTGTGGTCGCTGAGGATAAACACGCGAATGCCCTGCTCTGTCAGAGCTGGCAAAACCTCTTCTACGGCTCCTCGCAAGTCTGAGAGAGAAGAGAAGAGAAGAAAACTGGCATTAGAGGTCTGTGCAAATATGAATGGTATTTTTCTCAAGAACGTTACGAATAAATCCAAATATTGCAAAAGCAGTTTAATTTATAGTTGTTTGACTTATTGTCTGTGACACAAAGGGGAGGGGGAGAGCAAACAGGAAACTGCACAACAGAAGTGACATTTATGCCAGTATAAACTATTTTATAGCACTTTCCAGAGTGGCACACATGGTGCTGTAAAATGTCTATTTTTATCTGCTTGCATTGTTAATAGTTCACCGCTAATTGTCTGAAAACTCTGGTTTTCAAACAGAATGTAGAACGTGGTCCGTTTGGATGTGATGGGTTCATTTTTCTATTTCTGAAACAAAAACAAAAAGGCGGGATGTGAACTTTAATTCCCTTTTCTGCAACCCGTGTATCTGTACATAGTAACGGAAATATAAAAATAATTAAATTCTGTTGTGGCTTTGGGTTTCTGTGTTGAAAGGCACACCTTTCGAAAACAAACTTTTTGTTGCAAGAACTACCAAAAAATAAATAAAATGCATATTTTAAAAATCTTGTTTTGCTTTGTTGTTAGAAAAAAAAACTTGTTTACTGCCATTGTATATTTGGTTGAATAATGCAATTAAACTACGCATTTTTTTTCCTGACAATTTAAACATATAGGTTTGTATGACAAGCCAGAAGTCAAAGTTTCGAATGGGGACTTGAAAAATCCAATATGGCCACCTTGAATATAATTTGATGCCCAAATAAAGATAAAAAAAATTGGTTTATCTATATCTAATCATTCGTGTTGCAAATCACACATGTTCTACGAGATCCTTTAGTGAACATGATGTTAGTGACTGAAAGGTCAAAATTCTGAGAAATGCACTGTTGTTATCTTGTGTCGTTAACAGTGGTCAGGCTGGTTAATAAACATATTGATTATCAAAGCCCACCGTTTTTCCAGTAGCAAACTGGAGCAATATTAGATTGGGCTTAATATTATTCCCAGACCAAAGATCCAATTTCACTAGAAGCACGCACCACAGGAGGAACGCGAGCCACAGTTTGAGAACCATAGTCTAACTTATTTCATCTACCCAATAGTTAGTTCATCTTGTGTTTGTGTCGAAATACACAGATCCGTTATAACATTAGCACTGGCTTCAATAGACACCCAAAAACACGAACAAAAAAAGCTCATTGGCCAAAATCACTCATTTCTGAGCAAGTCACGTGACAATAAAAAAGCGTCTCGGAAAAACTTTTGTACACAACCAAAAAAAAAAAAACCGCAAAAATCCTAAAAAAAAAAAAAAAAATGGACCCCTCTGAAAAGTGGCTCCAGCTTACCAGCACCGACGATGAGGACCTTGGCTTCGCAGCAGGAGAAGCAGTGCACCAGAGACTTGGACCTGATGTTGGAGTTGAGGAGCGACGCCACGCAGCCCAGCTTGGCCAGACCCAACCAGACCCATACAAACTGCGGCTCGTTGCCCACAAACAGCGCGGCGGTGTCCCCCTCCTTCAGCTGGGCGTGCGTCGACAGAGCTCTGGCTACTTTGTTGCTCTCCCTGTCGACCTGGCTGTACGTGTAGGAGCTCTCCTCAAAGATCAGAAAAGTCTTTTCTGGATGCTTCTTCACTCTGTCCAAGAAGCAGTCCAGCATGCTGGAAAAGTTCTTCTTGATTTTGCTCATTCGCATGGCGATGCGAATCGCAGTGACCGCGTATCTTAGATCTCCCAGAAAATATGGATTTCGCAAATAAATGAACAATGGCAAAATTGCCAAAACGGTAAACAGGATGTATGCAATCATTGTGTTCCGGATTGCAGACTCAGTCCTGAGGGTTAAGAGAGCCTCCACCACTGCAGTGAAAAGTTCTGACTCGTTTACGCCTCCTGAACTTTGCCCAACTTCCCCCTCTTCTGGTTGTAAAAAAAAAAACACAAGGGTCCACATAAGTTTTTCATTTACAAACCACGGCTGAAAGGGAAAGTATATGTTCCCAGGGTCCTATGGTCCAAGGGTTCAGCACAATCATTTGTGCTGAACAAATGATTGTTCATTATTTAAAACATAACAATGAACTAAAGGCGTTTGTTGAAGCCTAGAGATAAAAAGTACTCTGTGCATGTTTCCCATTTATAGTTATTATCACTGATTGAGATCAATCATCAGAGTTTTATTAGATATTTAACACTGATATCATCACATAGTAACTAATTCAGTGTGGTTTAAAGCATCAATCTGCACTGCGTGATGAATCAGACCAATCTCATAACTGATCCTGTTTTAAATCAGTTATAATCAACATCATGTCTACACGCTAAATGCCTGAGTGACAACAGTGGTTTTGTTGACATTTTTATTACATATTTTAAACTCAGAAATGTATCCATACATTTCTGAGTTTACAGTCTCAGCTCTGCACACACACCATGACACTTTCGCATTTCGCTCGAAAAAATTGGCACGGCTCTGAAATAGAGAAAATGTCTCCTTTCCACACACTCTTATGCTAAAAGAACGGATGAGCATGTTAGCTGCTGGCTTCTGGGAATTAATTTACAAAATGAACCGGATCTGTTGATATCCACAATTTGTTTCTGCAGTAAAGGCAAATTTCTTTTAATTTTCCCAACGTTTGACAAAAAAGATGTGCTGTCTTAACATACACCCAGAGGCTTCTTTTCATGTAAGGTTTTCATCTAACATTGTGTACAAACATCTGGTGTAGTAGCTAAATTCTCAGTTGTAACATTTTTATAGAAAAAGAAGATTTATAAACAACAACTGAAACACTTTTAATGTATCTGGACATTGCAATATATAGCCAATTCATTTCATACGGTGCAAACACATCCAGACAGTCCAATGTAAATGTTCATGTATGCATTGTTATAGCAACCAGTGCCTTTAAAATGCATCAATGTAAACTTTTTTTTTTTCCCAAACAGAAAAGTAGCAGTAAGCTAATTATTTTGTTCTTGGTTTTGTATGCATATATTTTCTCTTGTCCTACTGACTACTTGTTTTCTGTTTTAAAAAGAAACAGCAGTTTGAAATAAATTAATAAGAGAAATAAAACTGTAGTTGAGATTGGCTATGGAAAAGATTTTCATGAATCTAAATGGTCTGTTGAGTCATCCTACATTTGAAAAAAAAAGTAAATCAAAGATTAACGTTCCTTGCTCTCTATATTCTTTATCTAACTAAGCAAACTGTCCATAAAGGAATAACAAACTTTATAATATCTTAAAAAAGAAAAGAAGAATGACGTGCTTCCATGAAATGAGTCCAGTTGGTTTAAATGGTAGGCTATGGGACTCAGGAAAATTATTCATTGTTGTTTTGTTTGTGTTATCACATGATGATTTGTAATTTTGGACTTCAAGTCAATGCCCGATCGATCAAAAATAAATGTTGGACTTTACTTACAGTTTGCTTGAATTTTAGCTAAACCCTTTCAGACAGGCGTGGCATTTTTCGTGGAAACAAGGAATTTGTTGAGACCTGTTTGTATAAACCGATATCCTAACTCTAAAACCTTTCATGTTTCTGATTATGTTCCTAGACAAGACAGAAGTTCTGATTTTATCTCCGTCTCTTTCCAGGACAAAGTCAGAGACTTTCGTTCTCACCCCAAATATGAAATTGGACTCCACTGTTTCGGGCTTATTTTAGATTTCTGGTAATTACTTAGACCCCTTTGTCTTTAGAAATACCAAAAGCTGACATTTGTGTGAATTGACCCTTTATAAATAAACTGAATAACTAACTGATCCCTTAGACTCTTTAACAACACTATAGTCACTAAGGAGATAAATATGCAAATCTCTTCCACTATTTCTCTGAAAAACATTTAAATATTTTAACTACATCTTGTCTAAATTTCTCAACCAGAAATGTTTGTACACGTCCCGAAAACACTGTTTTTGCAATGCACATCATAATAACGTACATGATATAAAAGTAGGAGGTGATACAAATTGCTTAGCAAAACATCTTCATTGTCACTGTTTAAATTAAATGTCCAAGTAAATATATGTAATTTTTTTTTAAAGCAAACATAACTTGACTTTCTTAAACATATCACCATATTTTCAGACTCTGGTTGGGAAGCAATATTTTCAGAAGTTCAAATCAAATAATAAAGGTTTGATTCGATAAATTTTTTGTTAGCAGTTGTATCTTTATTGTCAGTCAACTTGTACGCTTTTAAAATACTCCTTGGTCTCCTTCACCGTGACAAAATGTCAGCGATAAGAACAGTGGCGCCATGAACAGTGGCGTGGCGCCACCTTGTGTTCTCCTTCTCGCCCGACACTTTTGACGTCTGGACTCGTAACATCGGGCTCCCGATGGGCAAAAATACTGAAAACCTACTTAACTTACAGCAACAGTAACTTTAAGTTTTGGCATTCTGGCTTATTTTTTAAGACATTGGTCGATAACATCAATTTCAAATAAGGATGTTATCTATATGTTTTTATATCTTACAGATTATTACTTCAACTGAGCCAATGAAGGTATATAAAAGCGATGCTTATGAAAAAAAGGTCACATTTTTTAAGAAATTATGAAATATTATCCATGCTGTGTTTTAGCTGTAACAGCATTCACCACATTCCATCTCTGGAAAGATAAATCTAAACACAAATATGACACCGAGTTAAAAAAAAAAATATTCTAAGCAGTTAATACAGCATGGTAAGCAGTTACTATGCTATCTACAACAATGTAGTGTTACGATTACCTTGTGATTGTGCCTGTCGGAATACTACACTGATTATTGTGTAAGTTTTTTTAAAAAAAAACAAAAACATCAGGATATTTAAAATGACATTTGTCTCCCTGAGGTGGAAATCATCCGTTAAAAAAAAAAAAAAACACGAATGACTTTCGTCTCTCGCACGGCCAGTGGAGCTCGTTACAGCTTCATGCTTCCTGACCGGATGGAGCGGTAGGTCTCAGCCGTCAGCGGTACGTAGCTTTTCGCTCTGTCGTCGAGGATGTAAAGAGGCTCCTGGATATTTTCTGGGTCAAACCCCTGATTCACTAGCTTCACTTTCATCTGCTTGAAAGTAGCAGTGACTTCCACTGCATTCTGAAACGAAAGGAAAGAGCACGCGCGCGTCACTGGGGCTGTTCACAGCCTCGCGTTCACAGCAGAACAAAGCCCGTTTGTTTGCACTTGCATAACCCGATATTAAGTTAAAATGAAGCTCGTTTCGACGGAATTACCTGCAGCCTTATAAAGCGAGGTCGTGCGTATGAGGGCAGGTAGCTAACGACGTGGTCATAGAGTTTACTTCCATCAAACCGTGCGTCGTTCTTCAGAGTGGCAGCTGCCATTCCCACGCGCCCCTCGTGCCCTGAATGAAAATAAAATAACATAAATTAAAACAAAATTCAACTGTAAGTAAATTATGCTAAACGATATTTGCTAAGTGAGTATTACCTGGCACTAGGACTCCATAAACATTGGCCTCTTGCAGACAGTCACTCATCGAAAGGATGTCAGAGACCTCAGTTGTCGCAACGTTCTCACCTTTCCACCTATAAATAACTTACAATCAGTTGAAATCTTCTAATTTATTTACTTTTTCTGGTTTAGACATCTAGTAAGACATAAAATAAAAGTTCATTAAGGATTTGGTAAAAAAGAAATTCTGGTTCATTCATAAACGTACTTCCCTCCCCAAAAATAGGCAGAATTAAAAGAAAAGTGTGTCCTCTCTGCAGTTTTATCTAATCCAGGGCAAATCCACTGTGAGGAGAAGGCCAGTACCTGAAGGTGTCCCCGACACGATCCTGAAAGTAAATGAAATTGTCTTTATCGATCCTCATTAGGTCACCGGTGTTGAAGTAAAGGTCTCCTTTTTTCAGGACATTGCGCAGCTTTTTCCTCTCCGTCTGCTCTTCGTTTTGAGCGTATCCGACAAAAGGTGTGATGTCTGTAATCTTCGACACCAGCAGTCCCGTCTTACCTGGGACAAAATACCAAGTTCAGAATAAAACGACCAAAAAAATGTATATATATAATTAAATATCTGTCACAAACGGCTGTAATTACACTTCACCTTTCGAGGTCTCAATGCAGAGACCGTTGGCATCTCGCACCGGTTCGTCGCGCTCTGTGTCGTACTTCACAAGTGTGTAGGGAAACAATCTCTGCAAAGAGTATTGAAATTAGAGTCCAGTTAGAAAAACTGCTTTTAATGCGCTGCCTTTGTAAACATTTGTACCCCTTGGGTAAACAAGGTCAAACCAATTTAGTAAAGAACTTAGTAACAACTGTGTTTGATGGATTTAACACTTCAAACGTGGCTTTATGCGTTAAAAACTCGTTTGAGCACATAAAACTGTGTGTGCACAGTTCAGATATGTACTGCATATTCTCATCCTTACCTTGTGCAAAAAGTGAACTCGTCCAACTGCTCCTATTTTCCCTGTGTAGTTGAGGAATCCTATATTTCCCTCTGTGGAGGCATAAAACTCGAAAATCTGGATGTTTCCAAAGCGACTCAGGAACTCTTTCCAGACTTCTGCTCGGATACCGTTGCCGATGGCCAGTCTGACTTTATGGTCTTTGTCATTGTCTCTCTATAGATTCATGCAAAATTAAAAAGGAAGCATTAAGCAGCTTGTAAAATGCAAATGCAACACTAGTTTACAGGCTCCAAGTATTTATTCTCCATTGCCATTTTTATGAAATGTTCGCCTAGAACTACTGAAGTAGTAGTTTTATCTGCAGGTTTGGCAAACACAAAACAGCAGGATGTTGAAACAGGCTTTTGATTCCTACACTATTTTACAGCTTTTTCAGCATCTGGACTAACACAGACAGACTCTAATACAAAATCGATTTTTTTTCTTTTGCCTGACAAGAAATGGAGTTACAGCTGCATTACGTTAGGAAAATGTGTGATGTACAGTAACACTGATGAATGTTATGACTTCAAATTAATAAGAAATCACTCAAATGTCTGTCTGGTTTGAGTCATAGCAAACAGAGTCCAGATAATGAGTACGCTACACAACTAAAGAAAGAAGTGAAATTTATTATTTCCATCTCAACAAGATTTTATGGAAATATTTGTCTCAGGCCGACATCTGATTTGTTGCTTATCAGACAATTTAGTTGCAGTTTCCCAGATGAATTGGCCATCTTATGCTGGATTTAATAAGTTTCACCAACACGGTGAACCTTCTCTTGTGTTTCAAATATATTGCAAGCATAGCATTACCTAAATGCTGTGCTTATGTTTAAAATAATTAACTAATATTTATTGCAGTCACTTTTATTTTTTTAAATAAAAAAGAGTCAATTTTAGTGTGGTTTAGCATTTTACTCTCTCCAACTTTATATCCAGATAAACCACAACTTGAAGTTAAAAAAAGTCCAAAAAGTTGTAAACTGGAACTTTTCCCCATTAAATGTGCGTTTAGTGAGTGAAGTCAACAGCAAAAAGAATGTTTTTATGAATTCAAATTAATGTAAAAAAATATATATATCTGCATTTATTAAGGATTATTTGAAATTATTTGATTTTGTTACTTTTGAATTTTGAGGATATAAAAAAAAAGAGTCTGGAAAACCTTTCTTAATGCTCGGTTTAATCTTTTTCTCACACTTATCTAGATCAAATACTTCAATGCTTTTCTATGCTTTCTGACGCTGCATGGGAGCGTGACTGCGACAGATTTTAACATTGAAAACAGAAGCTGTGGGTCTATCAGCTACATTATCAGAGAGAATCAAACACAGTCAGGCTTTTCTGCAACACTGCAGAAAAGCCTAACTGTTTGCAAATTGATGTGATCAGCTAAAATTGATACCATTTTTGGACATGTACTTACTCCTTAAATATAAGAATCAAAACTAATTTAAACAAGTGAAAATATGTGCATTGCCTGACCTTCATCCCGTAAGGCTTAAATAGGATGACCATTGACTTGAACTGCAAACTAGTACAGGAAGATGTGGTCGCTTAGCTACTTGATATGTCTTCCAAAGTAAAGGCCAGCATCTATTCCGAGAGATGACCAGATAAAGAAATCTGGTGACTCCTGCGACTCGTGCGCGCTGCAAACTGACACTGAGCTCCATGTGATGTAACAAGATGCTCTGAATGGCATACACGCAGAAACTATGTATACAGTACTACCAAATACAAATAAGCGTTTGTGACATGCAACTACGATGATGTCAGTTCTGACATTTAAATAAATAAATAAAAAAGGTCTTATTTTCATGCTGCCTCGGACGAGGTAGATGAAGTGGGTGAAGACTGGAACACGATAGTGACGATTTAATGATTTCTATTTTGGAGAGCCAGCTGTGCTCTGCGTTGGGAATGTACAGATTTGGAAAGTTCCCTCTGACGAGACTTGTTGCAGCCGCTCTGCAGCACTCTGCCTCTGCAGCTGTCTTTGCCGGATTTTTTTATTTTTATTTTTTTACAGTAATTAAGGTTGCCAAGAGGAAGGGAGTGTCTAGAATATCCTGCCAAAAGCTCCTGGGTAATCTTGTTTTATTGTTTTTTTGTCGCAGCTGCACCAGTAAGTAAAATGAGTGTTAAAGCCATTAAAAATGAAAGATTTGGTCAATTTGTTACACCAATATGAAAAAATTTGTTGCATTCGAGTTTCACAAAGAGTTTCAGTAAAAAACAATTTCAGAAAAAGATATTACAGTGGTGGACATTGGGAGAAAATCCTAAAACAAGCTCCGGGAAAAATGTAGTCCAAACCAACACCAATCTGGAGTACAATAACGTCAGCCTAGTACTTTAAGATTTTTAAATCTTAGTTTTAGATTTTCTAGGGATTTTTAAATCCCTAGATTTAACTAAACATTTGGGGGAAAGTTGTGTCTTTGAGACTGAATCCTGATAGGAAATAGTCTAGAGATTGAGTGGTTATGCACCAATCAATCAGACAAATTTTTTTCTGTATTGGCTCTGACTTGGGATCCACAAGTTAAATTCTGAGAAATTATTATTCTGCCCCTGCATCTAAAGCCAAAAACTAGTATCAGCCGATAAAAGCCTAATGGTCGCACCTCAGATTCAAGTTAAAACGGGTTGTTTTGCTAAGATGTTTGTTAAATGTCAACACAAGATTTGGTTAGGAGCCTTTTCATGATGTGAGTCATTCAGCCCATGAAGCAAAAATAATCTCCTGGACCTGGTCAGGTACTAAACTCAAACTAAGTGAAAAACAAAAATTAAACACTTTAAAAATCTCCAGAAAGCCTGAAGAAATCAGGCTTTAAAGCACATGTGTCAAACTCAAGGCCCACCGACTCTATATTACATCAATAAGTCCTTCCGGTTTTTCACAAATCTGCAAAATGAACACAAAATCAACAGATCCCCACATTTTTCTTCTCTGATTTTACTGACATTTTTTTCTCAAAATTGGCCAGAAACATTGGGTTTAAGTGACTGCTGCCTCAGCCTTAGTTGATGCCAAGCTATAATCCGTGATCGATTAATAAAAATCTAATTTATCATACATTAGTGCAAATATTGTAAAAAGAAAAAAATCCTTACAAATACTTCTAAATTAGCACCACAAAATCTATGATACAAAATCTTGGATGGACTGGTCAGTGTGAAGACGTGTTCAATATTATTTAAATGTAAGAAACACTTACTGAATGCTGAAACAAACAGATGTGTTGATATTTTACCAATTTAATGGGTTTTATCAATACATTCTGGCACAATCGGCCCTTTAAGAACATTCAGATATTTGATTTGGCCCAAAGTGAAAATGACCCACGCTTCCTGCTTTAAAGGAAGCCCAGCTCCTCGGACACAGTATGCAAAGCAGTAATGGTTTACCTTTGACTGTATTATAAATATTAATGGCATCATTTCAATTTTACCTTTGGCGTGCAACAGAGGTAGCGCATCACTTCTCCGATATACTGAATGACAGTCACATTGTATTTCCTGCAGTCGTCCCAGAACTGAGAGGCAGAAAACTTTCTTTTCAGAACTAGAGTTGACCCTTCAAAATAAAACATCACAGAACAGAGAAATTACAAGCTGATAAATGAAAAGTTCGTTCACCTAAATTGTGCGTCGCTAACAAATACTGTCCTGTTGCTTAGAAAATTAACCTGGAACAATAACAGCTCACCTTTTGAAAAATCTAATAATATAGTCCGGTCAATTTAATAATGAAAATAAAAATAAAAAAGCAGCATGTACTCCAGTCTTTAGTTTAAATACTCATCTTAATTAATTTAACAGATGAACCATCACTTGGCACAGCCATTTAAAGGTTTTGGGTCCATTTTAGTAATCGAGGTACTGGAATCAGTCGATGCTTCGTTACAGCCCTAACAATGCAACGTTACAATATTTAGTTGTACCCTTCTATTTCACCACAATACATTCTATCGCAAAAAATCCTTATAAGACCCACTGAGGAGTGCAGTTGTAAATGTGAAAAAGGTCTTAATACTTCAATGAGTTGAAGCATCTTCCAATTGCTTAATCAAATATTGAATAACAGCAAGAATGAATTTTAATATTTTTAAACTGTGTGGCAAATTAATAAACGCATCAGACAACAAATCTGTGGTAATTCTGCACAGCGTCAAACTTCATCAAATACACACAATGCTTGCACACACACACGCGCGCACTCTCTGCGTAACCTTTCGCCTATTTCGGGAAAGCGCAGCCAAAGAAGGATCAGAACAGATTATTGGTTCCTTGTGACAAAAGACTCTTTCACTGGGACTGAATAGGAGCAGGATAATCAGGGTCTGTGCAGTGTGCAAAGAAACAGAATCCATCTGCAGTTTGCAAATTTATAGCAATAACCGGAGCTTAAAGAAGACTTTAGAAGATCTGGAATTGCTCTGCTCATAAATAACCACAAATTTGATTGTTTATCGAGGCTGATGAGTGATTATAACCTGGGTTATGCAACTATAGCTTTACATCACATGTGAAAAAGCTTATCTTTGTGTAACAGAAGATTTTACAGGTTTACCTGGCTTAACTGCATAAGTTTAAGACATTGCACAAATTGCAGAGGAATAATTGATATGATCCTTAGGTTTAGGTAAAGGTCTTTATTTGCAAATTGAATGGGTAGAATTTTTTTTTTTATATATATATAATACTTCAAAGACTGTGAAATGCAGAACCATCAATCTGTGTCTTAAGCTGCCAGGTCAGTGTGCGCTGGGCCAGACGTCAGAAAGGCCTCACAGGGCCAGCAGCTGGTCCCAAAGATTTTTATTCCTTTTTTACTGAATGTGTGTTTAGCAAACATTGTACTTTAAAACTCATAGGTCCAAATTAGGTGAGTCGCATTAATATTTTTTGGGATTTTTATGGACATGAGCAACATTCAAGTATTTGAAATTTATGAAGTTCTAGTCGATTTATTTGGGAACAACATGGAGTTGTCAGCTGCGGGACACGTTAAGCCTACCATGCTTCAGTTCATACCTGCTGATGTAAAGGACTATCTGTTAATATACTATTTTTGCATTAGTAGAAGAATTTCTCCTTAGTGGATAGGGCACCAAAAATGGCTTCAGCTCAGGGGCTGTATTTCCTTGTATTTCCAGCCTTGAGCATACAGGTCTAAAAAAAAAAAAGATTGTTTTAAAACTTATTTGTGAAAATTAGAAACAAGTCTGCAGAGCAAAAGCAGAGAAAAAAAGATAAAAACCATCAATTTCTGAGAATCTTTGTATTTTTTTTTGCTAAGTATACTGGTTCAAATCCTAAAGAAACCTCTTAAAAGCAGTTTCAAAGATTTTAAAATGATTAACTTTGTGTTTGAATTCAGATTGTTAGAGTAAATTTGGGCAGTTTTATTAATATTTATCAATCTCTCATATATTTATTTCCCTGCAATTTAGACACAGTGTAAATCCTATATAAGTTCAGTCCGGTCCATTTACCACTGCATCACTGACAGTCACATGACTGAACAAACACAACATGACCAATCCATTTTATCATGGACTGTAGCACTCTTTAATGTTGCCTAGAATTTGAAGGACGCGTTTTCACTGCAAACCTATTTAATCTGTTTTTGTATATATATCTTAAAACCTTTATGGTTTTCATTATTTTTTACCAAATGTGAAAAATAGTAATAATAAAAAAACATCAAGTTATGGAAAAAATCTAACACGGCTTAAAGCCAGTTAAATAAAATACGACCCATGTTAATAACTTTTTTGTGTTCCCACCTGTTTCAATGCAGCCAAGAAATCCAACGAGAAACCCTGCTGTGTGGTACAGCGGCAGGTTGACGTACATGACATCCTTGGATTTTACTCCGTATGCAGATATAATAGCCAGAGCTGATAGGAGGCGATTCTGATCGACCAAAGCTGCCTTAGGAAGACCTGAAATACAGCAACACACACATAAGTGGTGTTTGAAAACTAAAGGATTCACTCCACGACTTGTAGGAGCAGATTACCATAAGATACTGAAAAAATGCTGAAATACCGGTAGTGCCAGAGGTGTAAATATAGACGGCAGGACTTTTGAATGTGACGTGCGATCTGATGGATGGAGGTAGCGGTGTGTCCGCGGCTTCTTCCACTTTATCAGAGAAGCTCACGATTCCTGGAGTGTCGCAAGATTTGACCAAGAGGAGGACCGTGACACCCTGCTCCATCAGTGAGGGCAGCACGTCCTCCACTGCCTCTTTCAGCTCTGCAAAAAAAAAAGAGAGCATTAATATTCATTAAGGCAGGCACAGACAAATTACTAAACATTTATTTGAAAGATCTTAAGTTACAAATATTAGTTGCTAGCTGCAATCTATTTTAACAGCAGCCTACAAATTTAGTGAAAGAAATACCTAAAATTGCCTTATTAATTGTTTTATACAAAATTATTAATAACTCAGAGCCTCTGGTAGCTTTAAATTATAAGTCAATGACTTCTTAGTTTTATTAGGTAGAAACATGTGACATGAAGGTCCAGTTCCCTTATTCACAAATTCAACAACGCAGTCGCCTTCAGTTGTGTTACAGCTAGTTTTAGTTAAAGACAATTTTTTATTAGTGTAGGGTTTCTAACCTCCCGGTGAATAAATATGGTTAAAAGAAACTTCCACTGTTTGTTTTTAAATCTTTCTAATAAAATGAAAATGTAAAAATTAAAATGTATTAAGAAAAATTGTGATTTATTGTAACCTCACATCTAAGGTAAAGACGGGAATATAATAACACATTTCAGTTTATTTTCAAGCAAATCAAACCTTCAGCTCCAGAAAGATTAATAATATTATTTGACGATTTCTCAAGAGAAGGTTGTGTTTGTGTTTTTTATCAGAGTGCAGTGACAATTTTTTATTTATTTTTTTTACTTTACGGATCCCCACAAGTACTTAACATAATGCAGACACTGCAAAATACCTCAAAACACACAGATAAAAGCCAAAGAATTGATGTACAAATAAGTAACCACAACAATTTTACAACAGAATACAAAAGAAGAGAATACATCAAGATCATGAATTTCCTCAAAGGGCCAGTTGTGGCAGAAAGTCTTAATAAAACTAACTATTAAACTACTAAAATATTACAGTATTTTTCTTAAATTATATGTAACATCTTTTCACATTAATGCAATTTGACATAATACGAATAAAAACCGACTTCATTTGACTGATAAGATTATAAACGTAAACAATGGCGTTGTTATCTTGAAGTTCTAGAGGACCGCAGAAATAGCTATGGTGATTGGTGCAATTTTTTTTTTTTTTTTTTTTAATACTGTTTCAAGATTCGCTTTGTTCAATGGTTTCATTTTCAGCCACATAATCCAGCTGTCCTACCTGCAGCTGCAACCAGCACCTGGGCCTTGCAGCAGTTGAAGCAGTGCAGCAGAGACTTGCTCCGGATGTTGTAGTTCAGGAGAGCGACGGGAGAGCCAAGTTTAGCCAGAGCCAGCCAAGTAAACAAAAACCTGGGCTCGTTTCCCATGAAGAGTGCGGCGGTGACCCCGGCTTCGTACCCGGGCTGAGACCGGAGCGCGTTGGCAATCTTGTTGCTCTCTCTGTCCGTGTCCGCGTACGTGTAGGTCTCATCTCCAAACGCGACGAAGGGTTTGTCTGACAGCGCAGCGGCTTGCTCCAAGAAGCGCTCCAACGCGAAGGACGGAGGTCTCCGTCTTCGGTTCGTTACGTAGCTGACTAAAATCCGCACCATAACTCCGACGTACCGGAGATCCATCCATAAATAGGGGAAAAGGGTTTTCAGCGCGAAGGGGATGATGAAAGCGCTCGCTAAAATGGTAGAAATGAAAAACAACTCCATGGTGAACTTTCTCCACAAGTTCTAATGTACAGTCCTGACTGGGAAAAACATTCAAAACCAGGGTGAAAAAGCGGACAAGTGGGGCGGAGCATTTCCAAGAAGTTCCTGAAATGTGCGGAATGAAATGGAAATGTATTTCTAGACACAAAGACATTGGATATATGAAACAGATCCACAGATTTTCAGCGAGGATAGTTAGTTTTATTTATAAACCTCCAAATCCCCCAGCGTGAGGCATTTAAGGGCACTCAGAAGACAACAGGTCAATCTACTTAAGTTGATGCATCAGTTTCCAGCTTGTCAGGGATCAGCTGACTTGGCTAAGCATTCTAACATCAATATATCTTTGGGGGGGTTTTTTTGTTTTGAAAAAATAAATAAATAAATAAATAAATATTTAGGTCAGAGGTGCCCAAAGTCGGTCCTGGTGGTAGTAACAACCTTTCCAGCATGTCAATGTTCTTTTTAGGCCTTTAATGAGCCATCATTTGATGCAGGTTGCATTAAACCAGATGCCGGCCCTGAGGACCGACTTTGGGCACCACTGGTCTAAGGGATTAAAATGACAGATTACAATGCTGGGAATAAGTATGTGCTCCTTCTAGATTCATTCTGATTTTTTTAATTTGCTTTTGATACACCTACATTTTTCAACTGATCAAACCTAATATTTCAGTCTTTGGGCTAACAAGGATGTTTCTCTCACCATATTCCTTTAAGGTGAATCTATTTAGAATCCCATTAAGAATCCCTATGACGCAATTACATTATAAAGTAATGTAATTACTTTATAATTACATTATAAAGTAATTACAACTAAACAACCCTGTTTTTTTTTTTTGTTTTTTTTTGGTCCCGTCCCGTCCTACTGGCAACCCGTAAAAAAAATGTTCGACAGAGGCTGTTGTGTGAAAGGGAAGGGGTCCTAATACCTGGACCCCATACCAACCCCTCTCAGACCAAGAAAATAAAAAAAATCAACCAAAAACGCACACCCTAACTCAGGGTGTCCAAAGTCGGTCCTGCAGGGCCGGCATCCTGCATGTTTTAGTTCTCTCCCTGGTTTAACCCGCCTGGATCACATGATGGCTCATTGGAGGCCTAAGAAGAACATTGACATGCTGAAAAGGTTGTTATTACCACCAGTGAGAGAACTAAAACATGCAGGATGCCGGATCTCGAGGACCAACTTTGGGCACCCCTACCTTAGACTATGACTGCATCAAGACACATTTTAATCATTCCAACTGCTGGATGCACTGCATGGTAGGTTTTAATATTACACCTTTAAATGCGATTTCAGCTGCTTTCCAGTTGAGGGCCTCCTTCCTTGTGTTTTCTGTTTCACCATTGAGTCAGGTAAAAAATTCAAAAAATCAGACAGTTTGAAACAGCCTGCATGTTTTTATAGAATACATCTACATACGGCTTGTTCTAATTGGTGGGATTCAAATGCAAGCAGACTAACAGGAATAGTTTTCACAATGAAAACAGACTTTCAGAAAAAAAACAGGATGAGTGCAGTAGAATAAATTAGCACATAAAGGAACCAAAGTGGGGTTTTTTCAGTTGCTGTGGTACATTTTTCAGATCAGAATTAAAATTCTCAAAACTACTTGTTTGATCTTCAGTCTGTCACTTGTGCACATCACGACAACCATTCCTCATGTCATTGCACATGCTTAGGTACATCCACACAAACGACTATGTACAATTTTCTGTTTCTTACATTATCAATTTCTTGAGTTATGTTGCTGGGTCTCTGTTGAATAGACCCTCCCCCAAAGCATTTAAGTGTTAGTTGATTGAACAAGTTGTCATAACACGTAAGACATATTTCTAAGTATTTCTATTAGACTTAGTTTTTTCTAAGTCTGTCCTAAATTGGTTAAATTGTTCCAAAATGAATCCTGACTTTTGTCAATGAAGGCTGATGTGTGAAATATTAGATCAATCAATAATCTACCGGTTTTCTGAAATAGCTCAAAGGTACATCTCATAAATTATCAACTGGAGAGTATGAAATGTAACATTTCTGACGATAGAAGATCATGGAATTAGATTGGGTCAACACAGGCGCAAAAAGTATCATATGCGACACATGGGGGCACCACGCAAGACGGTGCAACAAAGCAATGGTGGAAAAAATATTTCTAGTCGGCAATTTTTGTTTTTTACAGCTGTTTGTGCCTGTATAAATACTATTATCAATAACGGAGGCACAATACTGATTAGGCACCCCCCACATGCACACACACACGTTAAAGCACTCCAGTTTGTGCCCCTTTGAGAACGTTGGTGGCAGTGAGTTTTTTTTCCCCATCTGAATTGTGCTGTCAGAGAGAAGAGGAAGAGAACCCTAACCCTAGTGGACAAAAGAGGCCAAGGACGCCTCTGAGCTTCTGATGAGATACGAGCCACACTTGAAGACCACATTCTCACTGATGGGCTCACCAATCTTTTTATAATTGGTTGCAGACGCAATTCTTCAGAGAGATCCTCCCATATCCAAGCACAACCTAAAGAATTTATGGAATGAGGAAGTGCACTACATGTAGCTCTGCCAATTTGCCAGATTTTGTTGCTCATAATTGATTTGTAAAAGCAACAAGAATCATGAAACGTACATGGGCCTGAATACATTTCAGAAGCATTGCAGTAGATTATGTTAGTGTGTTTGTGGGAAATCTTTTTCAAATGCCTTTTGGCCTCAAGAAGCCTGCTTCAAGTTAAGGTTTTTCTTCTTTTCTTCCCCTTTTTGAATCCAGATTAGGCTGGTGGGTATTGTTAGGTTCGTTCAGATTTCCTCAACAAAAGGGGTGAAGATGCTTCTCTTGGGGTACATTTTGTGGGACAGTAATAATTCTCGGACACCTCAGTTCTCCTGGCTTCAGAAGCAACTTAAAACCAAACACGCTTTTAAAAGAACTTTCCAGTTATGTTTGTGGCACAAGTTGAGGGAGAGGACTAAAATAACACAGAGATGCATTTATGCAGCTAATTATACAGGCAGGACAATGCAGGGAGGCAATCTTGGAATTGAGTGACAAACTTCATTGGAACTTCCATTTAGATACACAAAAAGGGGCATCTCCTTCCCTTATTTCATTCATAGCACTTTGTTGCTGTATTTTATCACAGACTACTATATTTCCTATCTACACATTTCCTCCTCTAGTTCCTTCATCCTCTTATCAGCCACTCTGTACCAAGGTTATCTCAAACAGTTCCTGCTTTCCTTCAATTTCACAAAGGTATAAAAAAAGTACATTCGAGTTACACAAATGGTGACATGTGGTAAATGCATAAGCTTAATGTAACACTTTCACACAATGAGGCATATTGGTCTCCAATGTTATTCTCATCAAAAAAAATTAAGTAATGGCACAACAGACCAGATATGAATTAAGCAACAAATTTGACAAAACAACTATTATAAAGAGACTGTCCTGTTTAAGATTTTGCTCTGATCTAAGAAATCTTTGAGTGGCTTGGTATCTAAAATTGTGCTGTGTTAGATGAGAAGGAATCCTGCGTGCTTATTGTAGAAAAGTTGAACTCATGAAAGGTGAGAGAGAGAAAAAAATATGCATAATTCTGAGACAAATGGAAAGTTTCAGCCTCTTTCTATGGTTGTGGCATTACTCTTCCTGTAGTCCCTGAAAGTCCCCTGGGATGGCGATGAATCACGTACACCCGGACAGATGCTGATGTACCCATCAACCTGCAAAGTATAACACCTGCATAAGTCACTACACTGTTTACATAAGCTACATGCTTATCGGCTTTATATGTCCCTTGTTTTGCCTGGGAATTACTGTTATACAATTCCACTTGACTCTCTTCTCACTTCGGTGCTCTGTCTGGGATTTCACCCGTTGACCTTGATTTCTCAGGTAGAAATTCAACTGGGCCAATCAGGAAACAGAAGGAGAAGTTGTGAATGGTGACATCAATTTTATGCGTTGTTTCAGAATTGTAGTCTGCCTGTAGTTTAGCAGTGCTCGGAGGAGGTGAGCAAAGCCGTTCAGTCTATGTTGGTCACTCTTCCGAATATTGAATTAACATTAACGGCCGCCTCATTCAGCTCAGCACGTCTCTTTACACAGATGGACATAGTTGTTTACAGCACACAGAATTTCTCGTAAGCTTCATGGCGTCAAATTGCTGTCACAACCACTCATTAGGAATTTAGTGAAATCATTTCTCAATAGCGTAGAGCCAACTAGGTACTGGTTTTTACCAGGCTATGTTTAGCTGAACTTTTAAGCAGGAACCCTGCCATAAAGCAATCTGTTCACATCTGCTTTAAGGATGCTATATTTGACCAATATTTGTTTGTTTTTTTTTCAAATATCAGTCATTTATCAATCATTTGATACAATAAAAACAATAAAGTAGTCAGTAGCAGAAAATTCTGTTTGGCATTTTCCTTACAATTGTGGCACCAGGGAAGGGACAAATAATGAGGTTTTCCAACAAAATTGATTAGTTGCTGTTAAGCATTGCTGTAGCGAACAACAATACAATCGACGAAACGCATATTTTTTACCTTTCCAACACTTATTAATATAATAAAAATGTAACAAACCCTAAAAGTTCACTAGAAGTTGAAAATCTATCTTCTTCATGATGTATCCCTTGAAACGTAGGAATCAGTCAAAGATTTTGTTAGAGGGCAAGTACATATCAGAAGTCACTGAGGTCTGCGGGTGGGAGGGGGCGGTTGTGAAACTCATGTGAGCGCAGTCCAGTGCAGCATGTGCTGTGGGAGCCTGTGCAAAGCTCTCTATCTCTCCAATTGTATCAGCTCTGCTCAAACCTTTCTGACTTCCACACTGCTCCTAACAGCCTGATTAAAGAATATCACGAAGCCGCGTTCATGCAAAACATACAACAAAGAATACAGGACTTCATCAGTCCTAAAGGAACACATACAGATCATCTTAAACCAGCTGCTGTGTATTAGATTAAATATAAAACGCAAAACATGTATTATGTTTTATTGATTTTTATTATTTATCAAGTTAATTCATTTTGGATTTGTCTGATATATAAAGCCCTGAAGGCAACCCTTTAAAGTCAAAAACAAAGAATGCTATTAAACTTATAAAAACCTTGTTGCTTGCAAAACATCCTTCAGCGCTCCATGGGCGCATCCAGAAACATCCAGCCGAACCGAACCGGTTCTTCATCCATTCTCAGATGTCTTTGAAGCTTTGGACACCAAAAGCCCAGTTGATAAGAATTTGCTGGCGTAAGGGATTGTGTTTCAGAAATGCTTTTTCTCAAGTCACGTTGCCTCACAACATGAAAAGCGACCAATGACCTCAGAGACACGTAGTCTCTGCTCCTATAAAGTTGGCTGCGAGCTGAAGCGTCTCCTTTCAATAGCAAACAGAGAGAGAGAAAGTTGGATCCGGTGCTGCCCTTTGGTTTCGCTCATTATTTCTGTGGACAATGCTGCGAGTCAGATGTCTGAGAGGAGGTAGCAGGGGGGCCGAGGCTGCCCATCTGATCGGAGCCATGGTTTGTATTCTGGTGGTTTTATGTTATTTTTTTTTATTATTTTTTTTTTTTATCAGCAAAGAAAGGGAAATCATGCTTTTATATTGTCTCACTGATCTTTTGTTTCAATGAAAACACAAGTCTTTAAAGGTGAATAAAGACATTTTGTTCGACTTTTTCTTCATTACATCTGAGCTGATTGGGTTAAACTCAGGTTAATTGATTTATGGATGTGTTGGTTGTCTGCTCAACCTTTTAGATGTCTGGAAATGCAAAACTAAAACAAGAAATGCACTGATCACTTCAAAAAAAGTACAACAAAAAAGATTGGATTTTCCTAACGGTGCAGGGTGTTTTCTTCCCTTTATTTTGTTTAGTCCCTGAGCGACAGCGAACAGCTGTTTCACAGCAGATGGCTCTCAAACTCTGTGACTCCGGAGCTGGTCTGGAGCCAGCGGGGCCAATACTGTCACCTCTATCTCCAAGAGATAAGGCTTCTTAATAACACGTGTACTTTGGCACCCAACCAATCTATCCAGCTGAGATCAGTTTTCTTCGGAGTCTTTGAGCAGTTTCATCTTTGTTGTATTTCTTTGATCCTCCGTTTTTGCTTTAAGCCATATTGTTTTAAAATGTTCTTCCAAATGTTTTCATTTGTCTTGCACCAAAATAAAACCAAATTCGTTGATAAATATGCTCATTTTGAAACAGCTTCCTGCTCTGCACTAATGACCAACATCTGTATTTTAAAATCAAATAGTTGATGCATTTTCCACAAAACAAAAAAAAACAATTTTTGTGCAAATATTTTCTCACAAATTATGTAATCTGAAGCCTGAGCCCAAAGCTGATCCATTTTCTTCTCGCTCAGCTTGGCCGGTCAGTTGCAGGTTGGGTGCAGAGGACCTTCCAGAGCACTTCAAGTGCAGCAGCTGCTGCTCAACGCCAAGCAGCTGAAGAGGAACCTGTTACTGAGCCCATTCAGCAGGAGTGCCCCGTCTGCAGCTACAATGAATGGGACCCTCTTGAGGAGGTGATCGTGGGGCGAGCCGAAAACGCCCACGTGCCTCCGTTCACTGTGGAAGTGAAAGTAAGCGTCTCCTCTGACCTGTCCGCAAGATGCAAATTGTAAAAGTGTGACAGTGATGTTAACTGTGCATCATCCTGTCGTGACCGTTTGATCAGGCCAACACATACGAGAAGTACTGGCCCTTCTACCAGAAGCATGGGGGCCAGTCTTTTCCTGCGGACCACTTGAAAAAAGCCGTTGCTGAGATTGAAGAAATGTGCAATATCCTGCGTCACGAGGGCGTTGTCGTTAAGAGGCCAGAACCCATTGACTGGTCTGTTGAATACAAAACTCCAGACTTCATGTCCACAGGTAAAAAAGCGTTGTGTAACGTTGATTGGGGCTACTGTCATAATCTGACTGTTATTATCTGATAACGAGTGTGCATTATTGAACATGTTGCAGGAATGTATGCTGCCATGCCAAGAGACATCCTCATGGTTGTCGGAAATGAAATTATAGAAGCTCCCATGGCCTGGAGGGCTCGGTTCTTTGAGTACCGTGCCTATAGGCCTCTGATCAAGGAGTACTTTAGAAAAGGTGCAAAGTGGACCACAGCTCCCAAACCAACCATGGCTGATGACCTGTATGATCAAGTGAGGCACTCAAACAGCAGCAGCAAGGCTGTTGGATCTAGTTCTTCATATCGCCTCTGAACTCTTTGCCCTGTGCCGTTTATTGTTGTCGTACGTGAAGAGAGACCATGTCACACAGTTTAATTGCTCTGGTGTAAATCATTATTTTCTCCTGTCAACCAGGACTACCCCATCCGCACTGTGGAGGACAGACACAAGCTGGCTGCCCAGGGGAAGTTTGTGACCACGGAGCATGAGCCCTGCTTCGATGCTGCTGACTTCATTAGAGCCGGGAGGGACCTTTTCGTCCAGAGGAGTCAGGTACGAAGCATTGCTCTCATGCCAAGCAGCACTGATTCAATCCACATGGAATCAGAACTGAATGCATGGTTGGGGTAGGTCATGAGGCTTTTTCTGTGCATACTGCCCCAATGCAGGTTACAAATTACATGGGAATCGAGTGGATGAGGCGCCATCTGGCCCCAGATTACAAGGTGCACATCATCTCATTCAAAGATCCCAACCCCATGCACATTGATGCCACTTTTAACATCATCGGCCCCGGATTAGTGTTGTCAAACCCTGATCGCCCATGTCGCCAGGTATTTTCAGAGAGAATACTCTGCTGCCCTCTTGTGGATGTGAAAATAAACTGTTCATGACAGTTCTCGATGTTGACCGTTGCTATCCTTTTTTTCTCTCTCTCTCTCTCTTTTGTTATCTGAACCTCAGATTGACATGTTCAAGAAAGCCGGCTGGACTGTTGTGAAACCTCCGACACCTTTGATTCCTGACGGTGTGTACTTCGGCTAAACCTTGGTTTGAATTTTTTATAAAAGTTTTCTTTGTTTTGTTTTGTTTTTACTTGAAAAAAAAACCAATAACTTTTCTGCAGATCATCCACTGTGGATGTCCTCCAAATGGCTGTCCATGAATGTGCTGATGCTGGATGAGAAGCGCGTCTTGGTTGACGCCAATGAAGGCACAATTCATAAAATGTTTGAAAACCTCGGTGAGTGCAACACTTTTAAATTATTCTGATGTTAAAACACACCAGAAAATTAAAAACCATAAATGTAAAAAACATAAATGTAAAAACATAAATATATTGTTTTTACTTTGAGCAGGTATCAAGACCATAAAGGTGAACATTCGCCATGCCAACTCACTTGGCGGTGGCTTCCACTGCTGGACAACCGATGTCCGCCGCCGTGGTAACCTGGAGTCCTACTTCCACTAGCCTCGCCAGAAAAAGGCAGTTTTTATTGAGCTTTAAAAACTAAAGCCTCAATCCGGAAGCTTCTTAGATACTTAAACATCACTAAAAAAGATTGAGCTTACATCTGATCAAATCTGCTGTGTGCAAATCTGAAATCCTAACTTGAGAAATTTGTTTAAACCCATGTGAAACAAATGACAGTAGGGTGGGAGTTTTTTTTTGGGGGGGGGGGTTTGGTAACACCAAAAGCTCTTCTCCGGATTGTGTGTTAATTGAACATTTATGAATGATTTTGGTCTGCTGGACCTTGGAGTGCCTTTGCAAACAGCTTTGTTAGGAGATAAACAGCACACACATCCTGAATAGCAAGAATCTTTGGTCTATTTCAAACAGGAATCTCAATATTAACTGCATTTCTGGCCTGGCAGGCGTGAAGCTTACCCATCTAAAAGCCAATGCTTTGAGGACAAGGTACAATTTGGTATGCGAATATCACTACACTTGGGCACAGGAGGTTAGAAGCTACCTCTGTTTGAACACTCAGGGTGCTTTTCCTTATCCAGACCTTCTTTTCCTTGTATTCTCGCTACAACTACTTGCAGGTGTAGGTATCTGGAGCAAATGTCTCCTATACTACATGTCTTTTTCCTTTGATATCTGTGATAAGATGAAGGGACATTTAAGAACCAAGGAAACTGCATAATGAAAAGCACCCTGAGGAATCACAACTCTACCTTTTCCAATATCTTTTATAAAGAAACGTGTAAAACTTTTAGGTGGTTCAAGAAACCATTTTAATTTATCACATTTGTAGAAACATTGATTAAACTGGAAAACCTCTGCTTTTATTTTTACAACTCTTTTTATTGGATTTCCCAGCAATAAGTGTTTTTATATATCTTCGTAAAAGTACATGAGATCCATATCAGATTTTGTATACCTTTTTCCTCTGCTGTTTTCTCCTGTTGCATATTTGGGCCAGTTACAGTACATACTGCCAGTCTTTTTCCACTGAGCTACTTATTTGCTTTAACAAAGTGAAAATGCATGAGGGTATAGTTATTTCATTTTATGTGCTGCTTACACAATTGAATGTCTTAAACTGCTTAAAATATTTTAGAGGAGATGAATTTGAGAGGAAATTTGGTTCAACAGAGTGATGCAAGTGATGTTTTGTAGTACGTCATGACAGTAAAATGTCATTAAAAAGTCTCAAGTTTCATTGATTTGGCTCTGGATTTTTTTTTTTTATATAAAGTTTAATTTACTTGTGAATGGTAAAAAAATAGTTATTTATTACATTGTTTTGAGTGAGTTATGGTTGCAAAAATTAGCGTTGAGCCATATTTTATAATTTGATGACAGGAAAAAAAGTCTTTAAATATTTGGTTTTGCTTGTTTGCTTCATTTAGTGCTTTAGGGTTAATGGCTTCTTCCTCCCCGAGTGGCCATGGTAGGAAATGACTCATGTCACTGTGGATAATGTCATTTCCTTACTAGCTTCTGCCAGCATTTTCACAAAGTTTTTAGCCTTTGTTCTAGAGTTGATTGCACCTTTCACACTAACATATCTTTCTGGACCACATGACGGTTGGTCTGTCCCATGCAGTTTAAACCCACTTAAAAAAAAATACCCAAAGAGATCATCTCTTCTCTCCCTGATATCATGGCTGATTCATTTTCCTTGATGTCACACAAGGAAACAGTGGGTTCAATGAGTTGCCTTTAGATACATTCTCTGCTGAGCCACGGTTTAACATAAATGATATGATTGAACCTATCAGGAGCTTAGGAAGCAATGACATCATTATCAGGGCTTTCCCTAAAGAGACAGCAAAGTTAGATTTGAATAAAGTAGCAAGAATTGTCAGTAAAAATATATAATTATTCAGGAATTTAGCAAATATCAATAGTTTTACTGATCCTAGTGGATTTAATAATAGGTACTGATTTCAAGTTAGAAAGGAAAAGATTATGCATCATTTTATGTAGCTTATTAATATCTAGCTTCACCCCTATTTTCTTTTGAAAATGAAAATAAAATACCCTCCATTTTAGTGCAGTTGCTAAAAATGTAACAGGTTTTCAATAAAAGAAAAATAAAATAACCTCATGCTGGGGCTGCACAGTGGAGCAGTTGGTAGCACTGTTGCCTTGCAGCAAGAAGGTCCTGGGTTCAATTCCCTCTGCATGGAGTTTGCGTGTTCTCCCTGTGCATGGTGGGTTCTCTCCGGGTACTCCGGCTTCCTCCCACAGTCCAAAAACATGACTGTTGGTCTTTCTAAATTCTTCCTACGAGTGCGCGTATGTGTGTGTGTGTGTTGTCTGTCTCTGTGTTGCCCTGTGACAGACTGGCGACCCTTCCAGGGTGACCCTGCCTCTCACCCGGACCATTAGCTGGAGATAGGCACCATCACCCTTCCAACGCCTTTAGGGACAAGGATGAATAGAAAATGAATGGATGGATGGAACCTCACATTGTGGAATTTAGAAAAATTTAACCATCAGTTTAAATAGTCTCTGGGGAAAATCCTCTCAATTTAGAAAATTGATCATTTTTGATAACACATTCCCTCCTGTAAGGGTAGCTGTGATAAGAGCTTAAAATTTCCCATTAAAATTTAGTAAAACGTTAACATGAAGAACTTCATAAACGAGTAGTGAATGGGCATGGTCACACCTAGTGGTGCTCTATACAGCATCAAGCTGTCGATATGCTGCTTTGGTGATACGTATCTAGAGATTGTTCTAGCTGTTCTTTTATCCAGAATACCAGAAAAGGAACCATCATAATTCCACAAGTTTCATACTTGCTAAACATTATGACATTGTTGTTTATTTATGTCACTGATGATGCTTTTCATTCAAATCATCAACAAGGTGGGACCAGACCTGACAGAAATCACTACTGTCACGCGGCATGCCTTTAGTGTTTCTGCTGGTATTAATGATGTGCAACAATAATACAAATTTATTGTGATAAACAAGCACAAAATAAAATTTAAAAACATTGGCTTAGACATTCTAAATCCAAAGTGATATTTTTATTTGATTTTCAACAATTAGAGAAAAGTAGATCTCTTCATGCCAACATTATGATGGAGAGCTTATGATTTGGATTTTATTGATATATTGGTTACCCAGTAGAATATGCAACAAATTACTGCAATTAAACTATATAGATTTAAAAAGCCAAGTAACATAGTGTGCAATCAAGGCGCCTCATAGCAAAGTGGGGAAAGTTGGGAAAAATAAAAGTGAAGAAGAAGGAGAAGAAGAAGAAACATAAAATAAACAAATGGAGGGAAGTGCAGAACCACAGTTCACCAGAAACAAACTACAGTGAAATTGTTAATAGAGCAGTTAACACTGCTCTATTAAATTAGATACTCTGAGGAGAACAGTCACAAATGAACCCAAAAACAAAAAGTACGGGTAACTTTGCTTACAGCGCATGAAGCAAAATCTGTGGACATCAGCGCTTGTTATATTGAACAATTCTGTTCTAGGAACCAAAACACCTTTATCAGGATCATCATTCAGCACATACCAGGACAAGATAAGGGAGAGAGAAAACGTACAATGCAGCTTTCCTTACAATGCTCTGCAGGGGGAACTCTAAATGTCCCCAAGCAGGAACTGCTTCACTAGTTCCTGAATATACTCCTCATCTAATTTATAAATTGTTGTTTTCGGCACACAGGAAAACACAAGGCTTCCCTGACACCATCCAGAAAAAAAACCTTGGTATGAAACTATTTCACCTGACTGTGGTGTGTTTATTTAATTTACAGCTTCAGATAATGCCATAATGTCATAAAACGGTGCTGTATAAATAACCTGACAGTTGTATGGATGTCTATGTGATAAACATAAAGAGGAACAGTTAATGTACTTGCAGTTATAGCACTAGATCGACTACTTAAGAGACTGTTCCCAGGATGAACTCAGAGTTTAGCAGAACTGCCTTTTTTTCCCCTCAAACTTCTATCTGTATGTTTGGAGTGAGGTTGAAAAACCATCAGCCTTTAGATGCGTCTGAGGGTCGTTTAGGAACCGCACTTCAGAGATCAGCATGCAAAATGTGTTGGATGTAATTTGCAATGTCTTTTGTCTTAACAACTGAAGCTTTTCTTTCTATGATGAAACTTTCAAATGTATCAGATTTTAAGAGAAATAGATGTTGTCTCAGAGGGACCTTCTCGCTCAAATTAACCTAAGAGGTCAGATGAATAAGGCCCTCTATCTTAAAAAGCAACACTGACGTGCATTTCTGAGGAATCAGTTGATGTTAATAGAAAAATGACAACCCTGAGTGTTTCAGTCTTACTAAACACACAATATTGATGTCTGCTGTCCTTGTATAGGAAGGTTGATTAAAGATGCAAATATTTTCAAGAGGAATGTTTTCTAGTTGTACAGTACAATAATATTGATTATAATAGGCTGTAGAACATCTGGGGAAAAGTCCATATTTTTCCGCATTATGGAAAGGTTGATTCAACACTAAGAAAGGAAAAGGTCATTTTCAAAAACAATCCACCCATCTGGCTCATCTTTGCCTCAAATTAAGATTGGTTTGATGAGGTAGAAAATGTTAAATCACTAAAGGCATGACGTGATAGCATGTTGAAATATATCTGAAATTACAGTCGTCAATTAACTCCTCCAAAAAACACAATTTTGAAGAAATATTTTCCGTAAAGTTTCACAAATGCGGAGTTGGGAGGTCTATAACTTTGGCGCCCCCTTGTGGGAGAGTCAAATAAAGCGCAGGGCGGATCAAAATCAGATCCTACTTCCAGTAAAACAGAATAAAAACAAAAGAAAAGAAAAACACGACTTGAGAACTATGTAATTCACAAATAACCAACAGGCTTATTTTATTTTGTTTTACTTTTGTGTACATTTTCATAGCACTGACAATTTAAACAAAGCTATGAAAGTAACAGACTTTAAAACACTACGAAATTCATAGAGAGGCAGAAAATGCTCTAAAGGTTTCTATTAATACTATTCAGGAAGACTCTACAGGCACCAAGTTAAAATGTAACAGCTGATGGTAACTGTTTTAGGTATGAAAGGAGGAGCTGCCAAGGATTTTTTGATTATCAGAGTGATAGTTAAGATTACTTATATAAAGTCAAACTATTTTCTCCCTCTTGCTTTTACTCCTTGTTGGAAAAAGTCTATCTGACAAAAAAAAGGGGATCAGACTCCTGCCACAATTTTTACTAGAGCCAATAAAACTATAAATATAACATGAAGCATGCTCCTTTGTATAAGACCAAATATTTTTGTCACCTGCTGTCTGCCCTCTTATATTAGTGATCTGGACATTCATAATGCAGAAAACCTTTGCACTTTTTTATTTTATACTTTTGAAAAAAATCTTTCACTATAATTTTATAGTTTTTGGACTTTGCTATATTTTTTAATTATACAAAACAAGCTATTCAGTATATTTTCTATAATACAGCTGTAGAAAATATACTTTACAACCTCCTCATGCTCTGATTAACTTGTTTGTCCAAACAAGAGGCGTCACCGGCAGGTAAGATACTGCGGGTATCTTACCTGCAGTATCAGCCGCACAAATCCACACTGAATAAAGCCATGCTTTAAAATGAGGTCAAGAAAGGGGAGATAAGAACAAAACATACAGATAATTTTGTCTATTTGAAGGGGCCCAATGAAAAACACATACTGTACCTTAATGAGATCATAAATAAATATCTGAGATTGTCGTGTTGTTAGAGACCCATATTTCTTAAAAAGGTTCAAATGACTGCTCTCATCATTTAGTTGGAATTATTTTTACTTCCTGTTCAGAACACAACACGGAGGCTTTACACGTTTACTTTAAAAGGTCTGCAGCTGCTTGGTGCCTCAGGAATGTGATTCAAATTCCCCAAACATTGAAAATGACCAGACAGACAATGAGAGAGCATGAGACTTTGGACACAAGCGATGCTTTGTTTTGTGCAGATAAAAGATTCCATCTGACGGACGGTAAACCAAACATAAGCAAAACAAAAACAAAAAAACTGTCCTGCAGAGACCCTGCTGAAGAATGCAGCTGCACAAAGTATGGCGATAATAACAGATAGCCAAACACACGTAAGAGACAGAAAAGCAAAGACAACGGTAAACATGTCATCCCCTCATGAATAATGCAGCCGGCTTCACTGTAAGCTAAGAGGCAAAAGAAAAGAAAAAAGAAAAAAGCATGACCTGTCAGTGGATTCATTTATATCCCGCCTGCCAACCCTTTATTTAACATTTATTTAACATTTATGTTGTTTGTTTAAGCTGGGGTGTTTTCTGTTTTATAGATGTCGTAAATCACATGAGGCTGGGTATTTTTAGTGGCTTTAAAGCTGCTTGAAAGCTCGGTTTGTTCTAAAACCCTCAGTCTAATAGAGTCATGTGATGTGTTGCTTTAAGCAGCAAAAAGCCCCATCACTGCTGGTACAAAAACTGAATGTTTTCAATAAATTACACCGAAGACTGGGAATACCGGGCACTTCTGCTCAGCTCTGGGAGGCGTCCAGCCTCCTGAAGCTCCTGCAGCTTGACACATAAAGGTCAGTTTACATGCCATGGGGAGGAAACATGTGATGATGGTTAATCCCACTTTGACTTTGAAGGCTATAGGCTACAGAAAGGGGAAAAAATGCATTATTAAAAGTCAAGGTTTTGAGTTTCAAAAGATGGCTATTCAACAGAGTGGAGGAGTGTCCCTCATGAGAAGTTGCTATTGGTTGCTTCAGGTTTAAACGAGTTCTTTACTCGGCCAAATGTTGGCCTTAAAGAAATGCATAAATAAATGTTGCAGCATTTTTTTGATGTTTTTTTTTATCTCCTTTTCTTCCTTTTATATCTCTTTATCAGAATAGTATTTTTAACATCAGCAGTTTTACCCTCTGTAACCAAACCCTACACAGAGATCTGCACGTTCTGTCAAGGTTGAGTCGGATGCTTATATTGTGTATCGCTTTTGTTGCACTTCAACAACAGCATCAAATGGCATGCATGTTTACAATATCATGCATTCTTTGTTAGTCAACTTTTCTGAATTTACCATGACCACATTTATGTGGTCCAATTGAGTCACCTTATTCACACTCATCTTTTCAGCGTTTTCCTCAAATGTACTACATGGGTCAGAGGTCAAGGCTTGACTTTGTTGTCTTCAAGCTACTTTGTAAATAATTTGGTGGTCATTGTTCACGAGTAAATGTGAAGACCGTCAATACAGACAAATAATTTTTTTTTTCATTCAGCCCATGTCTCTAAAAATTAAGGTCAGAGAACATTTGCAAGCTATCATCTGTTTTTTTTATGTTGAGTTTTGAGCAAAAGTGTCTTCTTATTCTCTGAGTTTTGCTAAAGGATTAATTTGACTGTAGGCAATCATGCTCTTCGAGAGGCTTCAGTGAGCATCTTTAAAGTGATGCTCACTTATTCTCAGATCACTGCTAATCTGGGAATAAGAGCTGTATTTTGAACTAAAACACATTCAGGATCTAGGATCCAGAACCTGTCTCGATCCTGAAAAGCAGAATGACTGGAGAATCCATCCATCCATTCTCTGTACACCCTTGTCCCTTAGTGGGGGCGGGAGGGTTGCTGGTGCCTATCTCCAGCTAACGTTCCGGGTGAGAGGCGGGGTCAACCTGGACAGGTCGCCAGTCTGTTGCAGGGCAACACAGAGACAAACAGGACAAACAACCATGCACACACACACTCACACCTCGGGAGAATTTAGAGAGACCAATTAACCTGACAGTCATGTTTTTGTACTGTGGGAGGAAGCCGGAGAACCCAGAGAGAACCCACGCATGCACAGGGAGAACATGCAAACTCCATGCAGAAAGACCCCGGGCTGGGAATCGAACTCAGGACCTTCTTGCTGCAAGGTAACAGCTCTACCAACTGTGCAGCCCGAGAATCCCTGTATGATGGTCAATCCCATTTCCCTCTTTGAAATGTTGAGTAGAAAGTCCATTTTTAAAGTCCAGGTCTTGAAAAAGCAGTCGTTACCGCAGATAGTTAAAAATATTTATTTCTTGGGATGAACAGTTGCTTGATTGTTGGGAAACACCGGTAAATGTTACATCTTAAAAACACAACAATACAAAGGCAATTATTTGAACTGGTAGCAGTATTATATTAAAGAGATAAAGACATAGATACTGCAGAAAAGATTTATCATCTTAATATGCTTTGTTGTTGTTGTTGTTGTTGTTGTTTTTTACCATTTCCAGCAAATGCAAAGTGCTCTTATTGTGAAAGTATGCAGGAAGTTTGAGTTTTTACTATTGTAGCTAAAATGTATGGCTTCAAAAGTGATTTTATTTCTAAAAAGCAATGACGACATAAGATTGCACCTAATTAGATTAAAATTATAATCCAATTATAATTTTAATTTGTTAATATTTTCTACATTGCAATTAAAATAGTAAAACACTCCCCACTTATATCACTTAAAATAAATATACTCAGCGCTCTTCAAATAGGTGTCTTTGTTTTTCGTTGTTTTTTTGTTTTTATTTTTGTTTTGTTTTTTGTTTTTTTTAATCTAATTTTACGAAACAATAATAGGTTCGTAGTACGTTTGCTGGCTGTTTACCACACCAAAAATCATTTTTTGCGGCAAATAAATGGACGTAAACCTCACTAGATGCGCACATTCCAGGTTCAGGAAGAAGCGAATCACAGAAACATGTAAACAGCGTACCTGCGGCCAGCTCAGGGACGGCGGGTGAGAGAAGCTCTTCCTGCTTTCAAAGTTCCCACGGCACTCCGGGGACCACCCAGCGGCGCCGAGCGCGCCTCCCATTGGCTGCTCGCTCCTCATTTGCATTAACGTCAGTAAAGGCTGTAGGTCAATCCTTGCGGGTGCTTTTATTGGATGTGCCGCTGTCAAGCAGTGCTGAAGAATTGGAAGGGCAAACGCCAGAAAAGGCAGAGACAAGACAAACATTAAAATCAGCATTATGTAGCTCGATCCCGCCTTATGTCCGCTCGCGTCAAACTGAGATAATCCTGCCGTCACCGATTTTTAACATCTGAAACTTGTGGACACGGAGCGGGGATTTTTTTTTTCCTTTCTTTTTTTTAAGATTTTTTTTTTCCTCTGAGTATCTCTCTCTCTCTCTCTCTTTCTCTCTCTCTCTTTCTCTCTCTCTCTCTCTCTCAAGCGACTACATTCTCCAGAGGTGGTACCTCTTCATATTACAATCAAACAGCCTGTACATCTGTTTTTGTCAAGCTCCAGAATGAGAGGAAAAATCGCGGAGCCTGTAGCGAACTGCAGCCGGGTTTGGACCTCTTAAATCAGGCGGATCATCCTCCACCGGGGGAGCGGATGCCTGAATGGAGACTGCGAGCCATCCACCGGGATCTCCCCGCTTCCTAAATTGGTGAATTTGTGGGCTGACAAATGGAGTGTTCTGTCGGGCTGCATGGCCTTGTGTTTCACCGACGGTGTTTGACATGGGAGCGACTGACCAGAATAACACTCCGCAGTGTGAATATTTCAGCCTGTTGATGATGAGCCGCTCAGGACTGGAGCAAAGTGTCGTGAGAATCGCTTTTCTCGCCCGTGTGCTGACCTGAAGTGGACAACCAGACTGTTGAAGAAGACCAAAAAAAAAAAAAAAAAAAAGGCAATATTTTTGATGGCTCCGAGGTGGGGGAGGACGGATACACATGAAACCTTGGACATAAAAAATGGATAAAACTCATGCGTAAAGCTGATGAGGGAGGGGGGGTCTCAGGCCTACTTGATAGCAGTAGTGAAGTTGATGGGGGGGTGGGGGGAGTGAGAAAATGATGATGTGGTACGAATTGAAGGCGAGAAGAAGAGCTGGAGTGAGGAATAAAATCCGTGGGGATCTTGGTAGCTGAAGAATAACGGAACCCAAGTTTCTCCAGGACAAGACAGCTGCTTTCATTGAAGCTCTCCAATTAACTTCATGTGAAAAACAGGGAGAGGAAATCAGCTTCCTGGTTGAGGGGTGGGTGGGTGGGTGGGTAGGGGGGGTTAGATAGATATTTTATTCATGCCTTATGTTGGAGCAACTGGAGAACCGGCTTTCCTGTGGCCTAGATGTTATATACACACACATATGCATTTGTAGAGAAACAAATATTTTTGGAGAGAATTTTAACCTTTCGGAGGAAGAGTGGACCTTCAGAAACACACAGAGAGGACGAATGACACTCTTGTAGCCTCAAAAGTAACGCACTTGGAAAGAAAAGAAGAAGAAAAAAAAAAGACAAAAAGGCTGAAGTGGGTTTGAAGCATGGGCTGTGCTTCAAGTATTCATATCTCTGATAGGGTGGTCTACCACAGTGGAAAAGAGTCTGAGGATTCCCACTCACCCCAGCAGACTAATACAACTCAGCATCAAGGAAATCCTGCCTCCGGACTACCCCTAAAACCCCCTAGCTGCAAGGTGAGAGAACTTACATTCATTACATTCACAGAGACAGGAGAGCGAGTGTGTGTGAGAGAGATCGAGTCAGAAGAAGTTTGCTTTTATGTGTGTGTGTTATAGACAGTTGATTTGTTCAGTCTTTATTCTGGAAAGGCAAAGAAAGAGTTTCTGTGCCGAAGGGACAAAAACAACCATTTCTGCAAACCACAGGAAGGACATTCTAGGAAAAAAAAAAAAAAGGGATCCAGGTGGTTACTCAGCTTGCACATGACTGAATCAACTTTACTTCACTTTATTTTGACTCTTTTGGAACTTGAAAACACAGTTTGGGCTCTCAGAGGAGATAGGCCTTCATGCAAACTCTACTGACATTTTAGGCTCGTTTTTCTCCTACCCAACTATTGTTTTCTTTGTAGTTTCAGGAGGATGCAAACCATTGTTGCCGTTTTTTTTTTTTTTTCGCAGACGATCTAAGCATACCTGACATGTGTGATCCCAACATGGGAGTAGAGCATGGCCTGTTCAGGGACGAAGTCTCAGCAGAAAGCATCAACATCTATCCTCAAAACATTGTTCTCTTTCAGCTGATGCACTTTTGGCCTCTGAATCACCTCTCTGCCAGTTGTGCTGTGTTTTAGTAGGCCTTCCTCCTCCACACTGAGAAAAGTTTCATGACTTAATAGCAAAATGTGTGTGCCTGCTTGTATACATTGACAAAATACTTTGTCTAGAGAAAATTCAGACATTCTTAAACATTTTCTTGTTGCTGTTTTTATGTTGCACGTGTCCGTCAAAATAGCTGGAAGATTTATTTTCAATAACAAGGAAAGAGTTTAATTTTTCTAGGAACTACAAGTACAAGTAGCTCGCCTGCAATGCGATGAAGGGAAGCATCATCCCACCGAATAGAAACTGGGTAATTAGCCGTGATAAGACTGGGAGCTGTCATTGTGTCTGTGGAAGAAAAGCAACGATATTTCCTGGACAAAGTCAAATCTAGCTTTTAATAATTACACTTTTGCAACCATAGGGATCTCTCTAGCACAAAACGTCTGTTTTGGGGACAACCTGAAAAAAGTGTGACTTTGTGAAATAGTTGCACATTAAGGGGTCTTCTGACGAACTTCAGACTTCTCAAAAGGCTCTGTCAGGCCGCATTTTGTGGCCAAGCGTCACCGTAGGATACAGCGGGAAAGAAGTCTGTGTAACAGATGCCCCTACGTCAGGACAGCCCACTCTGTGCCTTTGATTGAATTAGTTCCCTGATTGAGTTAGACTAATGGTATACACATCTCCACTAGCTGGAAATGGTTAATCCCTGTCTTGTAAGGTGTCGTTTTTAATATCCTCTCATTTTTTTAGCCGCCTCTATCCCCCCCCACCCCCACACCCTATATGAAGAGAGATTCATATGCACCATAATACATGCAGGAAATCACATTATCATTGCTCTCATTACGAAAACCACGTGTCCATCGGCACACTGTGGCGACCAGGATTTCAGTAATACAACCCCATGCTGCTGCCGTTTGCTTGAGCTCTTTTGATTCCCTCTCTTAAATGTGATCAATAGCAGCCATTGATTGTTGTGGAATTGTTTGGCTGTGCCACATTTCCACATAAATTTAATAAGGCCTTTTGTAACACAATGTTACAGGAAAAGCACTTGGCGATATTATTGGACAGCTCAACAGATGGCGCAGCTTTTGTATGGAGATACTACGAGGTGACAGCAGAAAACACATCTGAACTCTATGTCAGATTAGCAGAATCGTTGAAAGGTACATTCAATTATTTCCGTTTTTAATTTTAAAAATTTTCATCAAACTACTTGAATGACCATTCAGCAGATTTATCAGTGATGAGGGCAATTAGTGCCTCATCTGGGGGTATCTCACATACATGTGTTCATTTCTATCGGTGGCGTTTTTAGCACCCATGTGCATCTCTGGGGTTGTAATAACATCCACATTCACACAGCTGGCAGGATCAGCAAAAAGGTGCATAAATTTAGCGTGTTATATATAAATGAATTCACCAGAGTTGTGCTGATTTTTGGCGCACACGTAGTTATTTATTTTATTCTGGGAGAGAAGGCGACAGGGAGATGACATGTGCAGGCGCCTACAGTGTGAGAAAGATTCAATAGAAGTTTAGGAGTGTGATGTGAGTCTTTGTCAAGGGTATGTTACCATCTGTGCTGCTCTGGTGATGATAAGGCTCAAGTACAAGGTCCTGTGATAGTGGGCTTTTTTCCCTATATGTGTGTGTGCGTGCAGTGTGTGTGTTGGGCCGAACAGTCAGACAGAGAAAGACCTCAGCCAAACACAACACCATTTATCTGGCCTTGACTTTTCCAGTCGGATTGCCCCCACTCAAGGAAAGTTGGTCTCCTGCCTGAACAACAAATGTAGAATCAGCTTTACCGCTACCCCTAGTGTAAATGAGAGGGGTCAATGAAAGGTGTGGAGTTTACAAGTATCTAAGCTGTAAGGCTTTTCCACTTGATGTTTAATATCAGCTTATAGATTCGTCCATATTTTGTGCTTTTAATTAGATTCATGGCGATGCAGATTGGGGTTTACTTATTTTAACATCAGCACATAATTGCCCTTTTGTTTTTAATTTTAGAGTACATCAAACATGAAGATTTCCCAATAGATTTATTTTTGTAGTCTTAGCAATTGAATAAAATACTTTCAGTTAAAGTGACACAAGTTCTTTCAGAGTGACAGTAAATGAGTTACACACTTTATTGTCGGACGTGCCCTGCATTAGTGCCAAAAATCTCTCTTTTTATTCTTAGTTTTGTAATGAAAATCAAATTTCTATTCAGTATGATACTTGACCTTAACTTTAACCTGAAAACACACCTGCACCAACACAGTACGCAGTGTCCCACACTGGTTTTCAGCATGAACACAAAAAGGAATGGGTCACATTGAAGTTTGTTGAGGCAACACAGATCACTGGACTCAAACAAAGGGTGTTTTTTTTTTTTTTTGCCTTCTTTCAGAAGTAGAAATGAAATGAGAACAAAAGTGAGAAAGATTGCAGGGCAATGTGCCATCAAGTGTTAATCTGGGTCCAGATGGCTGAGGCTTGAGTTGATATTACTGAAAATGTCAAATTATTATTATTATTATCTTTGACACATGCCATTCACTACCAAATGCTCTTCGTAAATCTTCCTTTTATGCTGGCTACACCTTTAGCACTTGTTGCAAAAAAAAGAGAAAAGAAGGTTGACATTACCGTATTTAACAGTAGGGTTGGTATTTATGAGGGTGACCATTGTCTTCTCAACCAGCATAATCTTGAAACGCCATCATAAAATAGAAATAGATACATTTGTTAAAAAAAAATAAATAAATAAAAAAGTCACGGTTTGGTACATGAGTCAGTTTTGGGTTTTTTGTTTTGGTCTGTACAGATACGGACCAATAGAAACGCAAACAAATGTAAATGGTAGTGGTCAGAGAGCCATGGTGGTGCCAGTTTGTGGCTACCTCACCTTTTGTCAGACTGCCCCAGGTGTAGGCGCCTGTGGCTATGTTGTAGTAGCCTCCCATGATCAGTGTGTGAATGAATGAATGTAGTATGAAATGCAAATATTAGATTTTGTTTAACTTGCTTTGGTCAGGAAATAATTCTCGAAGAAACAGTAGACATAATTGTAGCATTATATGACCAGTTGACATTTTCCACTTTAAGCATTAACAGAAACCTATCCTCTGTAAACTGCTGATTATAGACAAGCAACTTGGTCTTTACCTGCCATTATTCCCAATCGTTCTTGCACTAGTTTGGTGTAGAGTGCTTGAAATAGTTTTTTTAATAATTGTATGATATGGCACTTAGCTGAAAGTAGCAGATATTTGTACAAGCCTTTCTGGACGAGAGTGACATTCTTTGAAAATGACCTCTGTCTATAACGGTTCTGTCTGGATGCATTTGCCATTACGCACCAGTTAATCCAGATCAAACATTTAAGATTTATTATTATTCATTATCTGTTTCAGATCAAGCCATTGTGCAGTGAAGCTAGAAACCTTGACTAATGTTTAAGTTTTGCTATATCTAAGCCATAATTCTGAGTTCATTTAACCCATCTAGATCCCATAGGTGCCAAGGAACTCAAAGTTTATTCTTTATCAGCTGGAAACCCTAAAATACTGCTCACTCAATATCCCAAAACAGAGTAATTTGATCCATCTCACTTTTTAAAAGAGTGTGTAGCAGGTTATGATAATCCTTTGACCTGGGCACCCTCACTGCATTTGTCAGGCTTTCTCTCCCACTGTGTCTGCATGCTTTCTCTGGCCAGTTGTGTGTGTGTGTGTTTAGTCTAAATTGAGAGTCATTGGGTAATTTATTCCAGACGAGGCCAAAGGCTTTGCATGGTGATGAATTAATCCACTGTGCTTTTTCTGCTGCCTGAGAAGACGCAGACTGATATTGGTTCTTTTCTTTTCCGCCTTATACAACTTTTTAAAGATCCATCTTGATTTCATACTTGCATTGTATTACTTTTGCTTTTTGGATTGACTTTTTTTAAGGTTAACTTATAAATTTACACTTGCGCTACAGCTGTTCTTAAAGTCTGACTTTTGTAGGTGGGTAGTTTTTTGTCACTACCGGAGCAGCTTCTCTTCGTGCACACATATATGTTTGACTTTCTTCGCAGATCTTGTTTTTGCAGTTGCTGAATGGATCAAATGATGAGCTGTGCTCCTCTGTTTATCGAAGATGTCATCAGTATAAAGTATGCAGTGGTTGTTTATGGCACTAACGCCTGGTACGCTTCCGCTGCTGGCGTTTCCAGTTCTACTTGGACCAATTTCTAAAAGGTTAAATATGTGAAATAATAATAGGAATAAAGCTTAACTGTCTGGTTGTAAAATAGCTGGGAGTTGTCTATTTATCAGCATTAGTCTATATCTTCTGTAGAATGTGGCATATTCTTTAAAAAAAATATATCACAACCCTGGCATGTGACCTGGTGCCAAGTAAGGCTAATAATTTTATGTGCAAAAGGTGATCCAGATTTTCAGCAGGTTTCAACATTACTTTTCAAGCTGTTTATAGAAAAATGTAGCCTCTATATTATTTTACACATACATTCAATTTTAAAATCATGCTACATTTACTGTCACCGAGAAATTGCAGTTACTCGTTCATTTTATGTTTTGGCGTCACCTTTACACGCACAAAATGAATGTGAACATTTAAAAAGTGAAGTATTGTTGGTTCTATAGTTTCATGTTCTCAAAATCTAAATTTCTGTTGGAGTATCAAACTTTGTTTATGTATTTTGTTATTTTTAATATTTCCCCATTCTCATCTTTAAACCCTTGTAAATAATTAATTGATTAAAAATCCGGTCAAATGTGGAATTCAGGTGGGGCAGTGTGGATCTGTTGGTATGGCACCAGATCTTTATCTTACTGAGATGGCAGAGCGGAACATTGAACTTTTGTTGACTGGTTTTCCATGGATCTCGAGGAGGCTTGGTCAGGCCTGTCAGGCTTATAGTACACTGGGGGAAACCCTGATATTTGATGTTCTCATCTCAGTTGAGACTGGAGTTCACCAGAGCGGCTCCTTTTCTCAGATCCTGTTTTGTGGTGTTCAAGATTTAGTTGTGGAGAAGAAGGGATCTGATTTAGGAACCTCAAAGTCAGATGATGTGGTTCAGTTGGTTTCACCAGGGAATGTCTTTCAGCATCCACAGCTAACTGTGCAGTGGCTGGGATGAAAGCCAGCCCCTTTAACTTTGAGGCCAGGGGTCTTAAGTGCAGAAAGGTAGACTGGTCCCTCTCTCAAGAAGAGAGTTGAAATCTCTTCTTGTCATGTCACCCGGGTGATGGTTGGACAAAGTGGACAGACAGATTGGGACCTCCTCTGCAGAAATATGAGCACTGCTCTGGTCTATCATTGTGAAGAAAGAGCTAAACCAACGTTCTGCCAGTGTTCCAACTGGGCATGTTTCATTTGGAGGGAACCGTAGGGCAGACCCAGAACACACTGGAAAGGTCATATATCCCTTCTAGCCTCGGAATGCTTGTCGATCTCCCGCAATGTGCTGGAGAGTGTCTCTTGGGATAAGAATTTCTTGGTTTGCCTGGTTTTCCTCCTGACCCTGTTAAACCTGCAACCTGATTTTGGATAAACTAGAGGATAGAAATAGACAGAAACATTATAAACATTATGTAGTCTGCCAGTGGTTTGATAAATAAAATGGTCGCCGGCCTTCAAAGGCAATTTATGTTGAGGAAGTTCAAGTGTTGCTGACCACATGTGTAGCTGCTCAGGTGTGAGCAATTCTGATTATTTTTCAAAAATTGCAAATGTCTACACTTAGTTCATCGTCTCACTCCACTTATTTAAATCAGCTGCAAAGAAGGACTCAACAGTAGTCCTGTGGTACCATAACAACAACAGACTTCATATTATACAACTTCATCTAATGATAGTTGTATAATAGTGCTGGTTACAGTAAAACCATTTTTACCATAAATTTATTTTATTGTTCTAAGACATGATGGATTCATTTTACAAGGATATGGCCAACTTTCAATTCAATGTTATGAAAATAAACTGCAAATTGCTTTAGTACTGCTTTTGAAAACATGTCCATTGTAACGGGCTTCATTTGGACAAGTGTTTCTGTATTTGCTTTCTCCTTCAGAGTGTCTGCAAGGGCAATAAGTGGGGCGGAAAAGGGGTAATTTTTTTCTGCCTTGTCATTTATCTCCACTGGCACATGAGCAGAAGGAGTTGAGAGGAAGCAAGATGGGGCCCAGGGAGTGCCCACACTCCACTGATTGATGTAAAGGAGCTTATCTCGCTTGTTTGTACACCAGACATCCAAGAGTTCACAGTTGAATGTTTCACACTAAAATTAATACATTTTCTTTCCCCGAATCCAGTCTACTCAATAGGCTGTCTCCATTGACAGAGTGAGTCATCGTAGTATAACATGATAAATGTCTTTTGTCACCCTGAGTCTAGATGAAGTGGGTCTCTTTATCTCAAAGCCCTTGTTCACTTGTTGGGTACCAACTAGTTGAATGTACTTACAAAACAGACCCTACTATTGTTTCCTGAACGGGTCTTAACAAATATGGCCTCATTCAAAGCTTCTGCTCCCCCCTCCAGGTTAAGAATTTAGTATCATAAGGTCAGCATGTGATAGATTCATGAGATTACTGAAATGGTATTCTTCCAAAACAAGACACTCCAAGTGTTTACTTTGTACCAGTACTGTCTGTTCAAGCACACAGGTTCAGCCACAGCATTAAAACCAAGCAGGTTGCACAGTGTACGGCTACTAAAGAACCCTAAGACAGTTTGAATCAGGGAGGGAGTCCTGTCTTTAAGCATTGCCAGATCAACATCATCGTAAGATACTCAATCACCCTCCATAGAGCCCACTCTGAATTACAGTAATATAATGTATAATTTTTTATGTTGCCTAATGTTTGGGGATTTTTCTCATCGAGAGTGTTGCATTAAAATAAATCCCTGTATTTGATTCGCACAGCCTCAGTCACCGATTCACCTCCTCCTGCCTTTGGTCAAATAAGATATTAAACAAAACTGATTTAAGTAGTTCAGGCAAAGCATTCACATTAATTGATATTATTAAATTATTTAGTAAAGTTTATTTATCGTTCTATATGTTTCAAGTATTTTTAATCACTTTTACCTTACCAAAATAGAAATTCCCCTTTTCTACTATCCAAATCACACAAAACCAAATATGCAAATTAGACAATGACGTCATGTAGCAACTTCTAACCAATAAGCTACTTTTCTTGGCGAGGCCTTGACAACAGTGAAGCAGGTCAGGAGAATTTGTCTGAACAATGGATATTCGAAAGTTTTTCAAGAAAGTAAGTATTAATCATCACTGCTGGTAGTAACAATAAGTTAGTTTCAGTCCCCAGCTAACAGCATAAAGGACCATGTAATAAACGAGCCAGATGCTCCCGGCTTGACAAATAAAAACCTACACTCTCCGTACGAGAGTTCCCGCTCTAAAAGATCGCTGCTACTTCGCCTACTGAAGGTCTTGGTTGTTTAATATTTCCTTATGGAGAATCATATATATTTCTTTCACTTTGCGCACGCGTGCTTGCACACCGTGAAACGGGTTCTGAGCTCATTTTAGGGTTGCCACCCGTCCTGTTTAATATGGAGTCGTCCTTTATTTGGCAGTTAAATGTTGCGTTCAGCATAGAACAGATGGGATTTGTTCCGTATTTGATTTTTTTTCTTATGTAAATGTTCAATAGATAATGACCAAAATAAAACGCATTGTATATTAAAGCCGACAAAATTGTCCTGGCGGGACCTACGAAGGGACCACGGGCCGACACGGACCGGTGCTACTTGGTTTCGCGGCTGTGGCGGTTGCCTAGAGACCGACGTGACACAGTCGAAGTGAGCTGCCCTTAGTACCTGTTTGTTTTTTTTTTTTGTTTTTTTTTAAAATGTCCACCCCATATCTCGCCACGTCCTTAGAAGCGAAAACTCTTGTAAAGATACAGACGTGAGTGGGAAGATGGGCCGAACAGTGTCAGTGAGGATGAATACAAGGCATTAAAACAAACAAACAAAAAAGATGTCGGTGATATTAAGTGGCGCGAGGTGGCTGTCTGATATCGTAAAAGCTCAGAAGAGCCAGGCATCGATTCGGTGTGACTTCTTCATTTCTCAGTCGTCTCCCGAGGCTGATTTGTCACAGGACATTATGTTCTGATTGAATCGGTTTTCTGTTGCGCTGTTGGTATAATACTGTGGTTTGCTTAATTGTTTAGAATGTTGAGTTGGAATAATGATTTATTTACCATATAAATGGTATTAGCACATATAATATAAGTGACAATTTAAAGAACATATCATGTTAATAGATTAAAAATAAAGAGAGAAATTTTACGAAGGAAAAATGTTTCTTGTTAAAATGTTCATACAGTTTCTAGATTAGAAGTGTGATTGGGCTTTCTGTGTGTTTTATTTAGTAAGGGGGTGGGAGCATTTCTTCTGCAACACACTTTGTACGTTTACTGTGAGTAACTTCACTGAATAGAAAAAAAAAAAATGCTCTCCTCAAAAATGGACCAGACACAAACCCACAGTCCATGGACAGTTCTAGACACAGACCAGTACTAAAATACTAAATACATTTTTAACGTTAATATTCACTGGCAGCAAAACCACAGCTTGCCTTAGATCAATTTAATTTCTTGCCCTCACAATTTTACTTTCCCCATGAATTCAAAATGAAGGTGGCAAACCCAGCCCACTTGGTGTAAATATGGCCTTGAACCAGCTTCCAACTAATTCTGTTTGCATGTATTATTATTTCAAGTTAAACTTTGAATACCAGAATTTCCACATTACTTCATATTTTTGATTGTCTGATGACATAAATTTAAAATATTAAATCGGCTCAGCTGCTTATTACTTGAATACCCATTTTACCAGATATGCGTTTTAGGCTCGGTTAATTGCTTGGACAGTTGCTTTCGACTTCTGTTTGAGTAAAAACACATTGAAGTTGTACTACTCTTACCGGAGCAGTGAATGATTGCTTTCTTGATCACTCTTTTACAAGAAAAGCATAAAAGAAACCAGACCCCTGCTGAGGTTACCCCACCCCATGAGAGGCGGGCAGCTCAGGCCGTGGTGGTCATGGCCTTGAGGAGCTGTGGTGGGCTTCCGTTATTTTCATTTCTGAAAGGTGGCGACCCTAGCTCCTTCACGTCTCATTATAGCCACTTGATGAAAATAATAATAATAATATGTAATAATAGTAATAATGATGATAATAATAACAGTGACGACTTGACCATCCCTGTTGACCTGTAGGAGTCAGGACAGAAGAAAATAGAGAGTGAGTCAGGACAAAGGACAAAAGAGAAGGAGAGTGGAGAAACCACATCTGGAAAGGTGAGTCTAAGTCTAGGGGTCTGTATTGCTGGGATAGGGTTAGACTAGCCTCCAAGTACCTGATTGGTCGGTGGTATGGTCTAACTATAGTGACAGTGTTCATTAAAATTGCTTAAAAATTGAGTTTTGGATTTTTTAAATCATTAGATTATTTGTCCTTGAGTTTTAGTATAGTTAAAAATAACAATATTAAAATAAATATAATAGAATTGCCATTGTCATATGGACAGCTAAATTTGAAAAGTGCCATTATTCTCTCAATAAAATAGCTAAAATATGCTTAAAAAAACTTTCATATGCACGTCCACACACATTCGTGTGAGGTACAGGCATTGTTTTTGACTGCATTAAGTGTGCTTTCCTTTTTTTTTTTTTTTTTTTTTTTTTTTCTTTTTTTGCTCTCGGGGCTTGAAACATTTACAAAAACAATGTGATCAGCGAAAAGAATATTAAAACTACTTTTCAGCATTCAGTGTAGGGTTTTTCTTTCTCTCTTCAAATCTAAACAAATTTTAATAACTAGGATTTCACCTGTAAAAGCGTTCCCTTGCAGAAGAAACCTTTACAACTGATAAGCAGGCGCCTCAGCTACCAATATTATCTCCCTTTTACTTCTCTTTCATGTGGATGCTATTATAAACAGAGTGAAATCCACTTGAAGAAGAAAATCCACATTTATTAGATTGAATTCACATAATAAATTCCACAGTGATGGTATTCCGCATTTCTGAGCAAACGGGTTCCTCGCTGAGTTTTTGAGAACAGACAGCAGCTGATTGACTCTAACATCATCCGCTTCGCATACAATAACCCATTGTTTGTGCTTTTCATTTACGTAACGCTCATAAGCATCGTACAAAGCAATGTTTTTTATACTCTTAAGGTCATAAATTTTATCTTGGAAAGAACAAATGTTTTCACCGACACCTCAGATCAGGTTTTGGCCTCGTAGCTAAACAATAAGTGCGTTCAGACGAGTTTCTCTTCTTTCAAACAAGTTTGTCTTCTTTCTCACCTTTTCCGACTTTTGTTCGTTTTGACTCCTGCTTTAGTTAAGCGCGTAACTAAAACAGCATCGAGATTTTTGACTGTAAACAGAAGCGCAGTTAACTTGATTGAGAAAGTCTGTTGGAAGGGAGATCCAGGCAAGCAGCAAACATTTTAGTGGAAACTAAGAGACGACTACATGCCCCATTAAGACTGATGACATGCAAGGGAGATGCAATGGAAGACAGAAGACTGCTTTTATGCGTTCGTTACAGTGTTTAAGAGCAAGTCCGAAGCATTCCTGCCTGACTATGAGAAGCACCTGTTGCACCAGACGGATTACATTCCTCACAGGTCACTCATTTGGACTGTATGCAGTTCGACCAGTAAAGCTGCTTGTAGCCATATGAAATATATCTTAGCATATTTTCCTCACCTTTGTTCAGATTTATCGACATCTGTTGGCAATTAGGTTTCCACAAATGCAGCTGTGTCTCGTTGTTTCTCTTCTAAACAATTACATTCAAAGAAATAAAACATGAATTGAAGGGTATTTGCATTCGTTTGAGTTTTTCCCCCAAAGCTGTTTGATATCTAATTATTTAGACCTTGTATTGTGTGCAGGCAATATGCAATCAATCAGTAAATCAGTTAATTGCATGATAAATTAAAACTAGCTCAATAATTTGCGGTAGCATGATTTATAGTTTTTCTCTTTTCTCTCTAAGGAAATCTAGATGTCAAAAGTCTTCAGTGTGGTGCTGTGGTCTTCACTTTGTTTTGAAGGACAATTTTGTAAACAGAGACTTCATAATCCATTTTATTTGTTGTTTCTGCTCTTTTATTTATTTTAGATTTTTAAAATGTCTTCCAGTTCCAGTGTTCAACGTTCATTAGAATTTAAAGTTATTGATCTTTGAGAATGTGTTCTCACCATTATATTACTTTAAAATGGTCTCAAAAGAACAATATTATTGTTTATAGCAATAACTCTTGGGACAGTTTCTTGTACTGCAGACTTCGTTATAGTTATGTGTATTTGATTAAACGTTATGGTCTACATGGTTAAGGAGACTGCAAAAATTAAACCTGTAGACAATACTGGTAGCAACAGACCCCAAGTTACTTAATTGCAGGGAACATTGATTCTGCAAACTGTTGACTGCCAATCCTCCCAATCCATAACCATGACTTTTGGTTTGCCTGGTGTTGAGACAGTCACCGGCTTCTCTGTGACCTTGCAGGGATAAACGGTGTAGTGGATGGATGGATTTAGCGTTAGTCTGTAATGTAAAATTCCAATAAATGCTCAGCATTACAGTTAGTGGTTTTAATTTAACTAAATGTGAAAAAGTTCAAAGTGTATCCTGCAGGCAGGTATTGCCATCATCAGACTTGAGAGGCTGGTATCTAGTTAATAAGTCGTTCTATTTGTGTGACCGGAGGATCTACGCTTGGCTATCTTTGTTAACTTTTGATTTCGCTTGTTTAAGAAACTTGAGAAAGATAGGCAGCGCACTTGGTAACGCTACTCGTTATGACCGTAGAAAGCCCTGCATCGTCTCCGGCGCCTTAATCAAAGGATTATAAACCACAGGCAGTGTAAGATTTAGATTTTTATTCTTGTTTTACGGCTCATGAGACGATTAATTTGGACTCCAGAAATAGGCCCGGGGCATGTAGAGATTATCAGTTGTCAAAAGTTGATTTATCTGGAATTCAGAGAAGGTGATAACTGAGATGATGCAGTGTGAATTACAACCTGAATGAGGAAGCTTTGCACATGCAAAATAAATATAAAACATCAGGCAACGTTGTAAATCTTGAGATCCCCGCTTAGCAATAAACATAAAGTGAAGATTAACAGACATTTGTTTATCAATATGGCTTGCGGTTGACATTATGACAGTTTTTTTTTTCTCTATTTCTCTTAAACAGTGTGTATGGATTTGTTGAAAAGGGTCGCCCTCACGGTACTTGTACTTGAAGTGCCATTAGTTCACACTTTACGTGTCTGTCTTAAATTTGGCCGTTTGGATGGTCTCTAAATGCTTTTGGAAACCACAGTTAGTGTTTGAGAAGCAGAAGCTTAGAAAAGGTAATACTGGTGAACAAAAGAGGTGAAAGGAAAATGTAGGTTCATCCTAACTGATATTACCACCGCCATATTCAGCATTTTAATATAAACCAGTTTGTTTTTAACTCAATCAGATTTGTTTTACTTTGTGTCAAGCTCAACAAAACAGGGTCATAAAATCCTAAAACAGACATTTTATTGCTGCAAACTATATATTAGCTAACTGAATACATGTATTCAGAGAGAACTCATTGGAATTTCATTATTTAGCTTTTCCAACAAGGCCTCCATTAATTGTATAAAAGTTGAGTTGTGTTTAAATTTTACTATCATTTGGTTTCACAAAAAACAAAAAAACAAAATCTAAGCATTTTTATTGGAAAATAGAATCTTTTTTTAAAACTTCATGGTCATGCGATGCGTGTTTGTGTATGCACAAAGTTCCTGAGCCAACGCTGGCGTGCTGTCCGACCCGTTCTGTACTCGCATTTGTCTGAGTGTGTGTATTAAGTATGGTTCGTGTGCCAAGCTGCAGCTCCTGTCACTCACTAATCCCTCTTGCAACAGTGACATCAGTGCTCCTGTTTTAGCTGGGAGGGGTAGGCGGGGGGGGGGGGGGGGGGGGGGCGTTTGGTTATCTAAACCACCCCCCCGCGCTCAAAAAGGGGCGGAGGATCCACCTGGAAAATTAAATAAAAACAAATGCGCTGTGGTCAGAA
>CAEGAE010063949.1:0-22433 GCA_903067095.1 Girardinus metallicus | reverse complement strand
AACTTCCAGAAAACTGTAAAACAGCTGAAACACTGAGTGTCTTTAAATCTCGACTAAAAACCCACCTGTTTAGAGTTGTATTTGAAACGTAATCATTTGTGAATTTAATGAATGTTTTGATTGTTGATTCTGTTGCATGACTCTGTTTTTATGTTTATGATGTAAAGCACTTTGAAATGCCTTGTTGCTGAAATGTGCTATACAAATAAAATTTGATTTGATTTTGATTTGATTTTCCTTCTTCATGAAATGTCAACAAAAATGGAGTAGCATCAGATTTTAGCCGTTTCTCTTTTGTCTAGAAAAAAACGCGAGTTGTTTCTCCTGCTAGCACTACGCTAACATGTTCACTTTGGTTGTATTTACCCAAAATGCCGTGCGCTGTAGTCCACTTTCTGGTTTTGGAGCAGTGTCTGGTCCGCTTGGCATTCATATATGCATTCATGGCTCCTATGTGTTTCCTGACTGTGGTTGCTGTGCTTCAAGGATTTTCCTCTAGCCTCTTTAGCATCGCTAAAACAGCAGAAGGTTAAAATATTCTCAATAAAATATCCGTAAAATCCCATTGGTTTAATTAAAAGAATAGCTTAAATTTGTAAAAACACACCGCTTTTTAAAACTAAGTAGAGTTTTCCCCCAGGGTTTTTGTCAGAGCAAGTGTAAATGCAGATTAGCAGGTGGAATTCAAGCATATTTACATATGCATGTTTTGAGCAGCCATTTAGGTTCAAATAAACTTAATCTGACTTGGTAATTAGCATCTGCTGTTTGAACAAGAATTTAGTTATCAGGAATAAGACTTGCCTGATTAATTCCTTTATAAATGTGCTAAAAAACATGATAATTCTAATTGTCAGATTTCCTTCTGGGGGATTTAAAAGTATTTTATTTACGCAGACTGAGCTGGAAGTTGGAACTGCAGTGGTTAGATTTGACATTTTGCCAAATGTGTGAATCAGTGAGAGGAAAGGAAGCGCTCATTTTGTTTCCTCCTGTGGTTAAAGAACCACTGCGAATAAAAATGTGAAGGTTTGACAGCAAAATCCGGAGCGAAGCGTTTTAGAAAAGCAATGTTATCTTTTGTAGGTTCAAACCTACATGCAGACGCAACACAAAGTAAGCAAAGAAAGTGGTTCATTTACAAAGTGAAAAGCTAATTTATGGGGGAATATTGGTTCTGTATGCTAGATTTTGGATTTAAGGTCTTGAAGTGTAGAGATGTGAATGTTTCGTGATTCGACTCCAATTTTTAGGGTCATGATTCAATACTGAAACAATCTTTAATTCAAAAACTAATTTTTCTATTCAAACTGTCTCAAAATTCTAGCTTGAATTGTGACTGAGAAGAAAAGATATTAAAAAATTCAATCAGTTTAGATTTAAGCAAAAATTGATTTGTGATTAACATTCTGTGACTGGCTCTTAACTAAAAAGATATTTCATATTTAATATTAAATTAGAAGCATGAGAAGTATAATTTTACAACAAATTAAGCAGACTTCAGTCTAACATAGCGCAGTGGCCTTTGACTAAATATGAGAGACTTTACAGTTGTGGTGCATTTAACTTTACATAAAAACTAAATAGAAAATTTGCTTTACTGAAGTGCATTTATATTAAATCTTTTTGGCGTATTATGGCTGTTGTAGAAAGGAAAAAAAAAAAAAAGTAAATTTTTTGCTAAAACACAGAAATTAATGCGTTTCAAAGATTGAAATTTTTAGACTTTTGAAATTCTCAACATTTCTGATTTTTTCTAGCAAATTGTAAACTTTTCAAACTCTGAAAATTCCTAGTTTTTTCTAGAAGTTTTCTGAGATTAGTCTGGCCTTCTCCGCTTAATAATTGCTGTTTCAAATACTATTTCATGCAATGAAGAAAGGAACCTTTTGATAATATTGAGATGCTCACATAACGGCTAAACTAAATTACTCCCTTTATTGGAAAAGAAAGCAGCGTCTGTAGTGAACTGAAACAAAATGCCAATGAAAGCATTAGTCATTCCTGATGAATACAACAAGCAGAACCTAAAAAGAGACATTAAAATGAATGAAATCCTCCTGTTCATTTATCATTAATAATATTCCTAAACGCCTCATCCTGAGGTCAGGTTCATTTTTAAATAAGACAGACATATGTGGAGTTAAACTATTGAACATTTTTAGTGCATAATTCAGTATAAAGTGGATCAGTAAAGCAGTGAAGTGAAAGCCTTCAAGAGTTTGTCCTCTAACTACAAACATTACCAAAAATTTGTAATTATGCAACTGTTTATTCTCTTATCTATTTCATGGCTCATTAAACTCTATGAGTTGGTAAAATGACGTAACTCGGCTTTTTTCAGTTTCCTTTAATTGTTTCCACAAAGGAAATTTAATCGGTTTTACTCAGTGAACAAAGCAATTCCCATTAGTCACTGAATATCTTGATATTTTCTGACAAAATGAATTTCAAACAACCCGCTGTTATGAAACAGGGGTAAATAAATTTAAAAACTAAAAATCATGTGAAAACAGAAGATCATTAGCTTTAGAGCAAATAAAAATCTAAAAGACTTCAAATTCAATGTCATTAAAACAAACATTTTGGTTATGAATGGAAAGTGTTGACAAAAGGAAACTTTTCTACTAGTTTCAAAACACAGAGATAATTAATTAATAATTAATATTTATCTTAAACCACAACTGAAAAGCATGTGCTATGCATGACATTTAATTACTAAACCTTTTTTTTAATTACCCCTGCAGAGACTCCAAGTAAAATCAGATTTTCAACAGACAGAATTTTGAAATTTTGCCAAGTTTTATCTGATCTGCCGCTCAAAAAATGGAGGATGTTTTAATGAAAAAGACGAAGTTCAGCATCTCTGAGAAACTTTATTTAAATGCAGGAATGTGTTTCAATCAGCGACTGCAACCCTGAAGTCAGCATCAAAACAATGCTGAAAAATTTCTGCTAATTTCTGACCCTGACATGAGCAGGAGATGCTGAAAAACAGTTTTCACCTCACACGTTTAATTTTCTTGAATTTTTCCTCCCTCAGATCTTTTACACATCAAACAAGAAGGTCAGAAAAGGTCAGTGCAGCTGAATTTAAATGTCTGCAAGTGTTTGTTAACATATTGCACACGGCCGTGTAAGAAATCTTTAATGACTGCTTAAAATGTTCATCTGTTAAAAACAATCAAATCTGGAAAGAACATTGAGGGTTTAAAATCATTGTGCATCTTCTGAAGTTCATCTTTCGAGATTTCATGAAAGCTGAAGAGGAGAAAAAGCTGAATATTTCAAACTCTGATGGGATGATGATCCTCCAGAGACGACTAAACTCCATTATTCTGCTGATGTTTAAACTACAAAGATATAAAAACTGCCAGAGCGCTCCTCCAGAGAGGAAATAATTATGAAACGAGATGATATTTCATATCTATGCATGATCAGGGACTTTGTGTTTAGCAACAAGGAGGAAACTCTGGTCTGCTGTGTTGAAGAAATAACTAAAAAATAAAACTTAGGACTTGCAGTAGGGATTCTACAGTGAGAAAGTATTTTAGTTTTTGCTTTTTTTGCCACAATTAAATGTTTTTGGTCGTCAAATTAGTTTTAATATTAACAAAAACAACCAGAGAAAACATAAAATCAATTTTCTTAAAAGGGATGAATCATGTAAAATTCTCATTTATATGTTTTTGGTTCCATTTGAGGGATTTGGTATAAAATTTATGAGTGGCGTTAACGATATATATCATGAAGTGTCATTGGTATTAAAAATGCTAACTGTCCGGATGACATGGGCATTAAGAGTAAAAATGCTGGTCAGAACTGGAGTTAAAAAAAAAAAAAAAAAACAGCATTAAAAAAAATCCAGTCAGAAATAAAGCATTTTGAATTTGAATATTTTGAAATACATTATAGGGTAAACAGCATGTTACAAGTTAACGCCAAAGTTCAGAAGGTCAAATGTACTTTTTCCAGAGCACACACTGCAAAAACACAAAGTCTTACCAAGTACTTCTGTTGAGTTTCTGGTTTTCGCCCATCTGGAGTAAGACAAAGCTAACTAAAAAGTAACTTTTCAGCAGGAATATGAGCTTGTTTTAAGTCAATAATTCTTAAATATTGATGAAAAAGTCCTATTATCATTTCAAACAATATGAAATTTTTCCCACATAAGTGAAACGATCTGCCAGTGAAACTAAATTCTCATCAGAATTAAGGAATATTGTCTGCAACGTCTTAAAAAAACTCTTACAAACGGTAGAAAATTACTTGTCAGTCAGTTCTGTCTTATTTCAAGTGCATTAAGGCATTTGCACTAAATATACCACGAAGTAAATTTCTAACTTCAAAACAGTTGATGCAATTTAAGCAAAACCTTTGAGTCAAACAAACCAAATATGACTAAAAATAACTCAGCATCTCATCATTACTGTGACCCTGGAAGCCAGAGAGCCTCTGTCCAAACTCACAACACTTCATTTGTTTTAATTTTGCCTTTTGGATATTTGTCTGTATCACATTAAATCAGACACAGAGACAGTCACACTTATTAAACTGCTTATCCGTCTCCTGATAATGGAGGAGAAGAGGGGCAGAAAACAGACCAGAATGACAAAATTAAACTCTTGACTCTTTATAATGTTAAAGGCACTTTGTTAAAAAGGGAGAAATTTACAAGCAGGGGGAAAATGTTAATGGCTAATTAGAGCTTTAAAAGGACGTGTTACATTTACCATGAAACAGTTCTTCAGTTTTGAAGAGCTTTCTGTCGTCTGCTTTACCTTCATTTGGAAATAACAGGAACAAAGATCAGAAAGAGAGCAAATGGAAATTTTATTGAAAGTAACCTTCACTTTCATGGGTTCTAAAGTTTTGCTAACAATGCAGCAGCTTTTGTTAGGCAGAGCTTCATTGTGTTGGTCACTGTCTGACTGCAAAAGAAGCACACAGAGGATTTGTAGACAACAGATTTCTGATTTGGGAACAAAATGTTTTGCTGTTCTGTCGAGTCGACCTCCTGCAGAACTTTCTTATTGAAAATCATAGACATTTTTTTTTGAAGCAGTGATGGAATAACAACAGGATGTTCTCAACCAGCATGGTTTCCCTGGGGCTTATTAGGAAGAAGAGAGGCTGCTGTACCTGAAACATTGTTATTGCTATTCTTTCTTATATTAGACTATTGTCTGTATGCTCGCCAGAAAATATGAAGTCACACTCACTCCAAAATGTCCATATTTTGGTTTCGCAATACAAACTGAGAAACACACACACTTCATTAAAAATTAAGTTTACCTCCTAATGCTTTCAACATGTAGACTCTGTTCATTTGTTACATTTTCAGCTGGTGCAGTTTGTTTTCATGCTGCACTGAGTCAAACAAACCAAACATTTTGAAGAACCTGTTCCCCTCCCCACCTGTGGGGGCGCTGCACCAAGGACCACTGAAGGAAATAACACCTAAACCTCTGAAGAAGACACTGAGCGCAACTTCCTGTTTAACAAAAACAAAAAATGGGGTGACAGGAAGCGTCGTCGTACCACTTCCTGTCATCTTTTTTGTCGTTTTGCCAGTAGTAACATCCATCTGTTATGCTAAAAAAATCATGTGATGCAAAAACAATGTTTGCATTGCAGTTCTGAGAAATATATCTATTTCAACACAGCTGACAACTTTTTATTGAAAACCGTGATTTTATTTTAAACTTATTATGTTTAAATTAAGCAAATTCATTTTCATAATTTCAATTACTTAATGAAAACATAGATACTATTGATACTTTTGAGGTTTAGTTTATCTACTTTTATTCCAAGTAACACTGATTTTGTGGCTGGTAATTATGACACATTACCGGAGCTTCGGACAAAAAAACATATCTGCAATATATTTTCAGACTTGGCCACTTCCACTCTTGGGAGTTTGGATGGTTCAGGTGGTTTGTTGACTAAAGTGCAAAAGTTTAACACAAAGATGATCCAATCTACATCAAAATATATCAATCACATATCAGAGATACTATTGCTTTCTTTACTTTTGGTCTTTGTCAAACTTTCCGAGAAGAACAGAAAAGAAAAGAAAGCTTCGATTTACTGGTTACCCAACTCATGAGTCACTGTCTGTAAATAAAACAAGACGTTGAGCCGACACGAAGGAAACTTCCAACACAAGAGCAAACGCGCTGGGAATAATAGGCAGTCTGTGTTCGTCCACACGAATGCTCTGTTTTGATTTTGTGACCTTATAGTTTATCATGAGGTCAGACTGAAGATCAAGGAGTAACAGAGGAAATAACTGCTGTCTGAACCCACGGTGGACATTTAACTTTAATACAGGGGTAAAGTTCAATGAATATTTTTGCTTATAACAAACTGGTCCTGTAATAGAGAAGTTTTACCAATAAATGTTTAGAAGCAAAGATTATTTCCCAGACTGCACGGGAAAAGAGAGTAGAGGTTTTACATCTCTGCATTTATTAAATAAATCTGAGCTCAGGGCTGTTAGACTCTCTGAAGCCTCAAATAGAGTTTATATTGGTCTGCGACACGAATTTCCAAGTTTATTTTCCACTGTTGGCTCAATGACATCATCAGTAATAGTAGTTTATGTTTCAAATGATAAATAAGTGCAATCAATTTGTAATGTTTTGCAACTTATGGAACATAACTGGTGTAGTTAAGCTGTATATTTGATAAAAGGCAGGTTTTATTTTGAGTGGAGAGGCTCTGACTGGATGCATTATCATCATTTAGATCCAAAATGTCAAAGTTTTAACTTTAAGTGACTTTGTTTTCATTTTGGTTTTGTGATATTGTGCTTCATTCACACATCATCACCAATTCTTCTTGGATTGTGGGAACACGCTGCTTGTGGAGACATTTTGAATGAAATGGAAGGAAAGTCACTTCCTTGTATTGAGAAGAAACCCAACATGTGAAATTGGACTCAATTCTTTAAGTTGATTCTTAAATTTTACCCATTATGGTTCCTTGAACAGGTTATGATAGGTCTCTGGTCTATACAAAACATGTTCATTACACTTTTTTGCTAAATTTTGAGATTTTTTCAGTCAGAATGAGCCGTTATAGCGCGTCTTGTCACTTTAAATCCAAATAAGCTGCTGCTGGAAAGCCTCTCAACTCAACTTGTATGTGAAAACAGATGTGCAATCATACAACCGTACATCTTTGAAAAGCAGAAGTGGAGCCTCCTACACAGCCGACAAGAATGCAGCAAGTGGTTTCTGGATGGTAAGTCAATAACTAAACTTTTGTTTTTGCCAGCAGCCATTTTACCTAATGTCCTGCAGCTCAACTTGGGTTGCTAGGTGACCGGGCTGGGTTCAGCAGGGGTTGCTAGGTAACGCCACAGTGCCTGCTGATTTGTGGCATCACATTCTGGAGGTTTTTAACTTATTGCCAAAAACTGGATGAGTTTTCTTTTTAACCCAAATGGAGGCACAGAAACATGCAAAATGTAAAATTTGCATAACAGGTCTGCTTTAATTTTTTTCTTGGACAGATTTTCTGATTCTGTCATTTGTCTGTTATGACTGGACAGAATCGGCTCCTCTGAAACGCTGACAAAAAGACTGTAACTAGTCTAGCCAGAATATGAAGCCTGAATTTATAAAATGTCCTGCAGAGAGGATGCACTCAATCTTTCTGCCAAATTAAAATCTAAAAATATGTTTTAGGAGCGTTAGCTTGTGGTCTAATTTTCCATGTTGTGTAATACATGTAGTAAAATTAAAATACATAATAGAACGTGCTGGAAGTTGAAATGCATCGCTGCTCTCTTCTCTTCTGAGTAATGATGACTGCTTTACATGCAGATGCCTGAATTCATTGCATTTTAATGACTTTCAATAGAAGTTATTAAACTTATACCACCACAAAAGCCCTGTAGCTAATGTAGAAATAAAGATATATTTTGAAAGTGTACATTTGTTTGCTCTTTTAGGTGGGGTTTTGTGACAGAGTTGTGAACCCTCAATATCTTACTCCTGCTAAACAACTGTCAGTTCTCATTCTGGAAAATCAGACAGAAATCAGATAGAATAGAAATATCAAGCTAATAAATACACAACTTAGCAGCTAAGTAAAGCTGCTTCGACTTAAGCTAATGTTGCAAAGACTAACTGCGACTCAAGATAAAAGCTATTCAAAGAACGACACTTGTGTAGCTACTTCTTACTTTTAAGACTTAAATACGTCTTAAATGTAGATTTAAAACTAGCTATTTAGCTCCCAAATCCTCCAGTTCAATTAGCTCAGAAGACCTAGTAAATATTATTTACAAAACTAAATAACAGCAACTTTCTTTTTAGTTAATACTGACTTTTCTTCAGCAGCATCAGTTGCTGCGTTTTTATTACAAATGTGCGTAAAACTTTGTTGATATTCCTCTAATGTCGACAAAAGAGTTTAACCTGGGAAAGCTAACTGTTGCTGTCAAGCTAACAGCTACTAAAAACTACTCAAGTAGACAAATATAAACATTAAGAGTTTCAGGGCCAACAAACAGGTTGTCATGCCAACAGCAACCCAGTTAGCAGCTCAAATTATAAGTATCAGGATTTTTTCCACAAGTTATATCTTACAATAGCTTCCGAGCTTTCTTAACCTTTTGGCCATTTTCTCAAGCGATTCTCATGTAGGTGCTAAATAACAATGTTATGTTGCATTTAATTTACAGCTACCACTGATCAAAAGTCTTTTCATCTTTGCTTCTAACAGCTCTAAACAGATATAAGTGTTGGGTTAGCTTAACTTCCCTTTGAGAATCAAACTGAAGCCACTCAGAAAGTTTTCTACTCCATGCTGTTAATAAATACTCCACTCAAACGGATCCTAAACGCAACCACAGCAAAACTATTACTTTGTGTGGAGAGGTGAGGCATTGTAGACTAGGACTTTAACGGAGTCTAGAAAATTACAACCTTTTGGGTTCTTTTGCTAAAATTCCCTACTAGTACGACATGATAAATCCTAACTACGGTGCTTTAAAAGTGGTGATTATTTATCACCTTCTTTGACCTGCAGTGGTCATTTAACTGCGTCCTGGGATAATAATGTCAACTGGTTTCTTTACGCTTCAGTAGCAGATTTATCAGCACTGCATTTTGCTGCTTTTGTTTCTCGTTTCCAAACAAAAGGCAGTTTTCCAGAGACTGAATGGGACAAAGCTTGTGGATGAACTCCTTCTCTTAAGGACACGTGTTCGTTACACTTCTCTCCTGACACACTCTGAATCACGTTTCTTTATCACTGCTATACAACAGCTGTCAGAGGTTTGGAGATATAAAACTAAATGCTGTGACGACTGTATTCTGCCTAAACTGCCGGAAAACAAATGAAAAACAGGCGACTCTGGCTTCTCTCCTGCGTACATCAGGAATGAGAAACTCTTCAAACTTTACATTCAATGCAGAAAATATCATTGATTTACAAAAATGACACTTTTAGGTCTTTGTCAATCTACACTAGGAAACGTCCAATTAAAGCTGCAATATGTAACTTTTATATTAAAAAAAGCAACTTATTTTTTAAAATTGTCACTATGTGTCACCAATCAGAGCCAGGAGGCGGGTCTTAGTGCTGTCAATCGCCCTCCATATGGCGCTGCAGCTAGCAGATCCTGCTATGTTTAGGCTGGTTAGCATGACGCTGATGGCAGATAAACGGTTTTCCAATAATGGTTAGTTGCTACTCCATCTTGAGCACATTTAGCAGCCAGTACATGAGGCTGATTGACAGCGCCAAGACCTTGTTTTTGGAGATCGATCTTTTCGTAGATTATTTGTCTCATAAACTGTCAAAACATGGTGACAATTTTAACATTTAACAAATATGTAAAAAAAAAACAACAACAAAAAAAACTTTCCTTTTCAGTTTTATCAGCTTCTGAGAGAAAGAAGAAGAAAGAAGAAAGAAGAGCTTTTCTGGAATCAGAGCACCAGCTGCACCAGTACCAAATGTTTTAGCTCAATCTTTCCTCTTCCTCGTTTCCAACTCGGTTTTTAAGTGACTCTGGGAAAAGACTGAACCAGGCAACGTAGCAGCATCAATTTAACATCAATATTGAGTAAGCAATAACAAATAAAAAAAAAAAAATGTACAAAAAATTCAAATGTTGGGTAAAAGGAAAATAATTAGGGTGCTTTTTTCTTGCTGTAATTCCCAGTACATTAATCATAAATTAAAAAATGATGGATTTGTAAATCCTGTAAAGCTTCTTTTTGTGCTGATTACGTTGAGTGGAGGCAGACAGCTCTGTCCTAAAAACAGCCTTTAATTATGCCAAACACTGGAGGAAAAAGGTAAGTAGTGGAGAGCAAATTGCCCCAGCTGACTATTTGCTGCCGTTCATTATGCATTCAGATCTGTTTAATCACAGCTTTCCTCCATTATGTCTCAGATATTATCTATGATAATGGCTCAAGATGTGGGTCAGTCCAAGCAGAAAATTAAAAATTAAAACCTCTGCAAATACTGCTCAGGTAGAGGTGGCTAAACTTTCCAAATATTTTATAGTCACACTTTTTATATACTTGTTCTGTTAAAAGGCTTTTATCAAGAGTTGTGTCATGTGACTTTACCAAGCTAACTTTTTACTGAGTAAAAACATTTACGAAATATATAGAAAAAAAAGGACACAGCTAGTAAAGTCAACTCTAAAAAATTACATTAGGTGTTCCACAGGGCTCACTGCTGGGCCCCAAACTTATTTTGAAATGCATTTGTCTGTGGATGGTTATGGGAAACTGTCCAATCTGCACTGCAAAAACACAAAGTCTTACCAAGTAATTTTAATCTAGTTTATGTTAGTGTACTTTAAGACAAAACTAACTTTTAAGTAACTTTTCAGCAACATTTAGGAGCTTATTTTAAGTAAATAATTCCTTAATATTGTTGAGAAAGTTGTGGTTTTATTGGCAGATAATTTTAATTATAACAAGACATTTTCCCACGTTATGACTAAAATAATCTGCCAATGGAACTAATAATTTTTTTATCAATATTAATAAATTACTGACTTAGAACAAGCTCCTATTTCATGCTGAAAAGTTTCTTAAAAATTTGTTTTGTCGTACTTCAAATGCAGTAAGAATTTGGGACTAGAAATTAGACGTAAAATAGTTTTTAATATTTTGTATTTTTGCAGTGTGAAGTCTGTTGTTCTATTCTGAGAAAGTTTATTTACAAACTGATGACATATAAGACAATCACCAGTTTTTCCAGGAGTTGATGTAGCAGCAAATTCACTCTAATATCAAAACGAAGATGCAACAATTAGAAGAATGGACCTCAAAAAGCCTGAAAAAGTTACCAGGAGGAAGACTTTTCTCACAATTTTAGCTTTTGAAAAGCTACATCGAAATAATATGTCTTGAAAAATGTCCTTTTAGACCAAATCATATGCTCAGCATTATGTTTGGAGAAAACCAAACATAGCATATTAGCAAAAATGTTGTAGCAAATGTCGAGCATGACAGTGGAGGAGTGATGATGTGGGCTTTGTTTGCAGCTCGCACTCATTGGTTTTTATGCCATTTATATATATATAAGTTCAAATGTGAAGCTGTCTCTGTGTGAACTGAAGCTTAGCACAAACTGGGTCACCAAACAGAGTGACAAACATTCAACCAAATGACTTAAAATGAAAACAATCGATGTGATAATTCAGTCATCCTGAAGACTAATACGCATGCTGTATGCTTGGAAATGTGATTTTACAAGCCGTTAAATCTTGGGAGTTAACTTGGTTTTTTATGAAATCCATTTTGAGATATTTTGTTCTGTTTTTAATCAACAGAACAATAAACTCACGAAGATTATTTTTGTTGAGCAAAAACAAATGTGAATGTGTCACGATTTCCAGCTGATTCAATTATGTTCTTGTTATTCTCGCAGCTGACAGAAACTCGAGAGGTTATCTAAAATTATTCTTTTCAGCAGTGCAGATTATGTCTTAAACCTCAGTGGCATAATTAGCACATAAAGCGGCTCAACATTCTCTCTAAAATGTCATGTAAGCACAACGTATCTTGTCATCACCTCTTGTTAAGATACTTTTTATTTTTGTTCCATAAGAGCTGTGAGTAAGGGCGTATTTGTCGGAATAACATCTTTTCAGTTGTTTATTTTACCATTGGTGCTTAATGTGTGAGGAGAAAGACTCTGCATTTATTAGCAAAATTATTGAAATATCTGTTTCAATGGCTTCCTAACAATGATCACTTGATGTCTTTCAGTCCGGTTTCCATGGTTACCACAGCAATGAGACTGCCCTAGTCAAAGTGTTCAATGACATTCATCTGTGGAAGATCCACAGTGTTGGTTCCGTTGGACCTCAGTGAAGCGTATAACTGAAACGACTGCAGAGTTGGGTCGGACTCAACGACACAGAAATATGGCTACAAAGTCAACCGTCTGTCCTGAAGACTAATGTCGCCGAAACATCTACAGAAACTCATCCATGGGTTTACCTATACTTTTATCCCTTTGTCCAGAAAACCAAAAAGATGCTGAAACACAGATAATTTAAATCAAGTTTTAATGACTGATTAATAATGACTGGAACAAGTAGTCGTTCTCTTTACATTGTCACTGTGATGCAGTTTTTTGTTTTTTATTGCTATTCTTTTATTTTTAAGGGACTTTGCACTGCTTTGTTGCTGAAATGTGCTATAGAAAGAAGCTTGACTTCAGTGTTATTATATAATACTCACATACGACAACATGTGAACCATAAGAATGGCATTCTCTGCTTCTGTTATTAACTTCCCATTGAGCCACTGTTATCTCACCATCAACTTTGTAGTCCTGGAAACCTGCAGGGATGAACAAGTCCCTCAGAAATCCAAGGAACAATAATCTCCTAAGCACAAAATGTCATTCATCTGAAAACAATTTGATGTTTCGATGTTGGAGGCAGGTGCCCTTCGTGCTTCCAAGCAAAGATGCAATTTGGACGGACAAACCAAGTTATGAAAACAATCAAAAGCATGAAAAATAAAAACTCAACTCAACTGGCTCTTATCCCATCCAGCATCCAGCCACACCAGGCCACAGAAACGGATTTTAAAGGTACCCAACTGTCCAGTGTAGAAGAAAATGGGCCTCAGTTGTTCAACAATCAAATGTGAAGACAAGACAGCTGCAAAAAAACTTAACAGGTACAGACTGAACGTCACCAGGAGATTTTCATCTCCTGAAAAGCCACTGATTTCCACTCCAAACTGGGTTCAAATGGATTTAAAATGAACTGCGCTAAACTCGACTCCCAGAACCAAAAGGAGAGTGCAGATGATAAGATTTATGATAATTTTACATTGTTCATTCCTGAAACTAAGTCTGAATCCATTCTAACTCAGAGGAGGTTTGTAATAATCCACTGATCTTTAATGATTAAAGTCTGTGAGATTAGTCTGGTAGGGAATGTAATCACATACACAGAAGCAGCTGCTGCAACATATTTGCTCCATTTATATTTAAAATCCGTGAATAATCAACAACCTCGGCGTCTGTGATTGCTTTAATCTGTGTGTCAGGGTATAAAAGCTGAAAAATATTCAGTAAAAATCAGTGAAAAAGGCATCGATTTGCATTTATCTCTCTTTCTCCAAATCTATGGAGTCTCAATTTTGTTTAATTACCGTATTTTCCAGACTATAGAGCGCACCTCACTATAAACCACACCCACACGTTTCCAGTTTTTAAAAAAAAAAAACAAAAAAAAAAAACTGGAAACGTACATAGGCCTCACCGGGCTACAAGCCGCATGTTTAAAAGTGTAGGGGGAAAAGTAGCGGCTCATAGTCTGAAAAATACGGTAAATATTTCTACCAAGGTTGGAGGATTTTACCAATGTATTATTTGAATGCAAACTCTGAAAAATAAGTGATGTTCAACATGAGGGGCTGGTTTCTTCCACAATGACTGTATGAGTTTAGGTCCAGTATTATATCAAAGAGTAGGAAGCTGGTATAATCAAAGTCTCGGTTTTAACCAAACCTCACCTCCTGTAGGAATCTGAGAAACATTGACATATGATCCAGGTTTAACCTCCTAGTGCAAAATGCCTAGATTCAAAGTCAACAACTGGTTGCCCATTAAGTTATCAGAACCAAACTGACTTTCATATTATCTTCTTGAATTGAATAAATATGGTACAAACCAAGACCGAAGTTTGTAGGCAGACCAGAGTTCACATTTTTGGTCCTATTACGCATTCACACTTCCCCAAATGAACCGAACTTTCTCGGCAAATGGACTGGTGTCTGATTAAAGCAGACTAAGGAGGACTGGTGGGAACGAACCATTAAATGCATCAAGTTTTGATAATTGATGCTGGTTTGCTATTTGTCCCAACAAGCAATTGAAAGGGTATATTTAAAAAATTTATATAGTTTGTTAAAAAATGCCTTGCCATCATCCTCCCACTACTTCCTATTGTCTTCTTCTTTCTTGGTTTGCGCCAGTGGCAACATCTGGTTATTGATCATGTGACTTGTGTTGCAAAAAAAAGTGTTTCCGTTGAAGTTTTGCAAAATCAACCAATTTTGAAACAGCCAAACAAAAAAAAAAAAAAACATCTCATCCTGGCGTCAAAATATTTAATCAAAAACCTGAGTTTTTAGAAATTCTTTACGTTTCAAATAAACATATTTACTTTTTGAAATGTAAAATTGTGTAGTTATATGGTCAACTGTTTTGAGCATATTAAGATTATTGTGGTAGAAAAATATGTGTCTTTTGCACACCTTGTTCAGGTGTGTGATTTCATATTGCTATCATGTTCGAAATAAATAAATGTAATAAAGACCGTCTAACATCCAAAGTAGTTTAACAGTCTATGGGTGAAAACTCTGACTACGGCAGAAAGTATCCGGTTCCTGGTGGTTCTGTTGAGCTCAGCCCTCATTTGCTGCCATGTTTAATCACTTTAGTGATCTACTTTGTAACAGAACAAGTATCGTTTCATGCTTCAGAAATCTTCCTCATTCTGTATCTCATTTATCTGAAACACAGAAGGCCACATGGCAGAGTTTTTGTTCAGTTGCATTAAACATTCATGTTTTCCAGGGCTTGTTTTATACCCAGAGGATAATTGAGATTGCTGGCAGTCATGCATAAAACGTCAGGCAGCACGATAAAAGCACAGAAAAGCATGTTGACTGCTGTCAACTCAGAGAGTGCTGTCTTTGACCTCTGACCCCTCAGAGGGCAGTCTGTCCAGCCTTAAGCCGATCTACTTTCAGAGCACCGCAGCCGACTCCGCCACGCAGGCTGGCAGAGATTTGCTGCTTTGCTGCTGGAGTAAATATTGATAAAACCTTTGAGAGTAAACTGGCGCTCCACAGGAACATTATTTTATTTACACTAAGTGAGAGGTCTGAGCTGGAGAGGCCGTCTGCACTCATTTAGACGATACTTGACTTTTCCAGCGTCGAGGAGATTTCGACTCACTTGCTCCTCCATAAAGGTGTTAATATCCAGCTCTAATCCTAGTTTTGATTTTGTTACACTTTTGAAATGTTAGAAGGCGATAAGAACACAGTAATATCTGCTTTTGTCATAAGACATACAAGATTAAACATTTCCAAGTCTCCTGGTGGAGAGAGCTGGCAAAAAAAAACAAAAAACGTTACTTTCACTATTTTCCAGGCTCTTTGATCAAAAGCATATTAAGTCTTAACTCATTTCCAATAAGCTATTAGTTTATGTGCATATATCTTAAAACTACAGTGTTAGATACAGAATAAATGCAGATTTTAGCCACAGACTTTAGTTTACTTAATTGATTTTATATGCCAGACAAGTATAAAGTTGCACATAACTATGATGGACATTTTAAACCATTCTTTATTTCAAAACAGCTCTAACTCAGTAGGTTTGGATGGAAACCGGCGGTTTCTAAGTCTTGGCAACGATTGTAAGTTGAATTTAGGTCTAGACTTCAACTAGGCCGTTCTAACACCTGGATATGCATTGATTTAAATCCTTTTTAGGACTTTTTGTGGTACACAAATGTATGCCACACTTCATCATTTTTATTTGTTAAAAAGTGTTGACAATCATCTGATTCTGCAACACTACATTGTGTTGTTTTTTTCTCATAAAATATTACTGAGAATATATTAAAGTGTGTAGTTGTGATAAGATGTGGAAATGTTGAACCACTCAGACATTTTTTCAAAAGTTTTTAATAAGAATAATGGCTAAAAGTAAGTGATAATTTAATTAGGACCTTTCATGTGAAGCAGGTTGATAATCAGTGGATGAACATGTTGATGAGACGCAGGGTGAAAATGTCAAACGTACAAAAATATTTTTGCTATGACCACGGCCGCATAAACATTGAGTGACAGCCATTCACACTTTTCGCAACGCGTTTGCTTCACCTTTACTCGTACGGCGCTAAATAAATGATTCAAATCGTTACCATGGCAACGAGCTGTTTCAAAGCAGCGGTGGAAGTTAAGTCTCTTTTTCCAGATTCTGAGTCATTTGGGCCGGCTCTATGGAGGACCAAAAGTGACACAATACAAAATAAAAGCATAAATATATGTTTAGTTTTTCCTTGTCCTTACACATGAGTTTCCGTCAAGTTTTCCTTATACAAGGAAAAGACAAAAAAAGAATATCTACTTTTCTTGACAAAAACACATGTTTAGGGGAAATGAAAAAGAAAATATGTAAATTTCTTGACGGAAACTCATGTGTATAGGCAAGGAAAAATTAAATATATATTTATGCTTTTATTCCTTATTATGTCAGTTTTGGTCCTCCACATGGCTCATCTGGCCCCAAATGGCTCTTTACTTTCTATTATCACCAGTTTTATTTTCTATAAACCGAGAACGACTGATTTATAAGAGATGAGCTTCAGTTTCTAATCTGGAACAAACTTCAAGAAAACTGCAAAACACGGAGCTACTTTCAATCGGGGTCTAAATTGTGACCCATGAAACAATCTGACCACAAGTCACGAATGACCAAAACACTTGGAAATTGTCTTTTTCTTTTAACAACTCAACAGTCGGTAGCCCTTTCTATATTTTAGATCTTCAGTGATTTACAGATTTCATTAAAAATTTGCTTATTGTTGAGCAGGTAAAACTAAAACACGAATATCTTATTTTTTCATATTGTTACCTTTCTAAAATAATGGCCTGTTATTGTTTTATTTTTTGCCAAAAAAAATAGGTAGATGTTTGAACTGCGTTATTGCTGAAATGTGCTGTACAAATAAACTTGACTTGATTGAAAAAACAAACCACTTGACCAAAAGTGCTGGAGTTCTGCTTGGGTTGCTAGGTAACTTGGCTGGGCTTGGCTAGGGTTGCTAGGTAACGGGGCTGGGCTTGGGTAGGGTTGCTAGGTAACGGGGCTGGGCTTGGCTAGGGTTGCTAGGTAACGAGGCTGGGCTTGGGTAGGGTTGCTAGGTAACGGGGCTGGGCTTGGCTAGGGTTGCTTGGTAACGAGGCTGGGCTTGGCTAGGGTTGCTAGGTAACGAGGCTGGGCTTGGCTAGGGTTGCTAGGTAACGGTGCAGATCATTTTCCAGGCAACAAACACATTAACCTATTGCTAAAAAACAGGCGGGTCTTGCTCTTTAATTGATTGGGTTGTTTTTAGAAGCTGTAAAAACTCAAATGAAAGTATAAAAACGTGGAGAAAGTGAATTGTTCAGAATAATTAAAATGTAAATTGGAAATTGACATGTTTCTAAGTTTGCTGTGGAGTCACAAAATTAGCATCCAGTAAGACCAGTATTACTGGAGGCTTGCAGCCGAACAGTTTGGTGCTTCTTAGTATCTTAATATAAACACACCAGTCATGTAGTATCCAAAGAATTGAAAATAGCTGGTGTCTATTACGAGAAAATAATAAATCAGCCGTTTCTTCCTCCAGACACTTCACCCCATGGACAGAAGAGAAAAATATAATTACCTAAGATTGAATTCTCAACGAAGATGAGATTTCTAAAGGGTCGCTGGCTTTTATTAGTGCCACGATACTTAACTGCTCACTTCAGCTCCAACGTAACATTAGTCGTGCTGAAACCTACCGGGACTCGGCTGATTTTGATATGTGACGCTAGAGCGTGGCAGAATCAAAGGCCGGACACATTAGTATTAACCGCCCTGCTCAGCCTTTCATGTCTGGAAATCTCATGAGATGTTCTGTGAATCAGCCGGGACAGACTCATTAAACTGTCTGATGAATGACATCGAGCCTCCGTCCGCTCCGTTATCAGCCGTTTGAGCCACCAAACGCAGGAAAGTTCAAATTTTCCATTAAGAATTTGTCCAATTAATTCATTACAAGGACATCATGTCACTTTATTTAATTTGATTCATCTACATTGTTGTGGCTGATAATGGGAATGGAGTTAATTTGTAATGTGGCAGTAAAGTCATCGTTTTTTTTCTCTGTCACGGAGATTCTTTTTCTAAGATATTTAATATCTATTATTATATTTGACCGTTATTGTCTTGTTGTCATGTAAGATCTCATTTCCAAGATGAAACAAAAATACAAAATACAAACACAGCAACAATACATATACAAGTATTGTCTGTTGTTTCTTGTGCAAATATCTTAGTACACTTGAAACAAGACAAAACTGACTTAAAAGTAACTTTTCAGCACAATATAGGACATTATTTTAAGTCAATAACTATTTAATGTTGATGATAAAGTACTAAATCCATTGGCAGATTAACTTATTGCAAGAAATTTTTCCCATGTAATAAGTGAAATAATCTGTCAATTGAACTAGTACTCAACACAGGGCATTCTGGGTAAACAGAAGCAAAACAAACATGCTAGCTTAGCGCTAACGGGAGAAATGACTCGTCTTTTAAAAGAGAAATCCTACAACTGCTCAAAGTTGATACCAGTCCATTTTTTGTTTGCATTTTGTGAAGAAGGAAGTTGCGCTCAGTGTCTTCTTCAGAGGTTTTTGTGTTGTGTTCGTCAGTGGTGCAGCGCCCCCACAGGTGAGGAGAGGATGCTGCACAGGGATTTGATTCATTTGACTCAGTGCAGTGTGAAAGAGAACCGCAGCAGCTGGAAATGTAACAAATGTTGCAATTATGGACCCGAACCGAACCGAATCTACTGGACTAAAAGGTTAGAGACACCATTTGTAAAGCTTTAAATCATTTCATCCAACAAATGTTTGCAGCTTTCATGTCGTATCTTTCAAATCACAATTCTCCCCACTGCAATAATTTTCATTTTGTTATTGTTAGAGGCACTGACTAATGTTTTTGAACTTAAAATAATGTCAGTTAGTATTGATCTGTGTTTATGTGCAAATGTTACTTGCTAATGACTCCATCACTGCTTGAATGTCTCTTGTTAGCGCTGTAATTAGTCTTATCGTGTTACTGCTACGTTGATTTGTGTCTGGATTTTTCCTATATCAGCAGGCAGATAAAACTGAAAGGACTGAAAATGAATGCTTCAGCCACTTGTGATATAACAGTGACTAACCACCTGCAGACTTAGCATTTTCACTCCACACAACAGCTGTCACCTCCCAGATAGAGGTGCATTGATTAGAACGGCTCCAACTCTGGTTCTGCTCCAACGAGGTTTAAATCACATCCAAACAACAATTTTCACCATGCACTCACATTTCTGAGTGAAAAAAATACTCTACAGTCTGTGATTCATGAAAGAGATCCCTTATTGTAACCATGAAAGATTAAATGTTGTTAAAACTAAATGTGTTTTTTGTCTATAGGAAAGAATTTGTGGAAAAAATAAACCATTTAAGATTCAGATTTTACCTACGATTGTTTGGAAAATTTTGCCTTGATTCATTCTAGTTGTATAAAGTTGCTATAAAAATCTATTAGCTAACATCTACACTCTTCCTTATCTCCGCTCTTGAAAGTTCAGACAAAAAGCTGCAAGGAAAATAATTTGGCTGCCAAATACTAAACTGCAAATAGGTGAGTCTGCTCTGTGTAGCTATGTACAGTAGACCACACTTTAAACCACATTTTGAAAAGTCAACTTGAATTTTACTTTGTTTTCTTTTTGTGACACATCTTAAGTTTTTCCACCCAGTAGTCCAGTAGACTCAATTTGGATACCAAAATCTCCACGTTTGTTACATTTTCTGCTGCTGCTGTTCTCTTTCACACTGCACTGGGTCAAACTCTTTGAAAAACCTGCTCCCCTCCTCGCCTGTGGGGGCGCTGGACCAAGAACAAATGAAGGAAATGACATGAAAACCTCTGAAGAAGACACTGAGCGCAACTTCCTTCTTCACAAAATGTCAACAAAAATGGAGCAGCATTTGTAGGATTTCCCTTTTGTCTTTAGCTACAGACCACAAGCAATTTCTCCCGCTAACACTACTCTTGGTTTTAATTACCCAAAATGCCCTGCTCTGTAGTCTGCTTCCTGCTTTTAGGGCTGCTTGGTGTTCACATATGCATTCAAACCGCACCAGAGTTCACTTCAACCAAACCAAGACAGAGGTTCGTAGACGGGGCAGAGTTCGCTGCTTTGGTCCGCATCAGAGTTTGATTAGCATTCACACATGTTTAGAATTAGCATGTTTTTCTGATTTAAAACGCAAAAACATTTTATTATGAATTTTTCTTTAAATGCTTGTCAATAAATTAAATATGCAATGTCCTAATGAGGAAAAACTGTGTTTTGTAACGTTTTATTTATTTTTTTCCCAGTTTATTTCTAACAAAGGACACCGCTTGTGCTTTCTTTCAGTAATCCAAATGAAAGCACTAATTGACCTTAACTGAGGCCCTGACTAGGAAATAAATTCCAGCATTATTTGCCGTGGCTGGGGATGCCAGGCGCTGAGTCAACACGGCCCAATTTAATGCAAGCAGCTCCGAGTACAAATCCCCAGAAGCGCCGTCTGATAAGAGCCCACAGAACCAGAGGCAGCAGAGCACAAAACGATGATATACCCTAAAAATAATACATTTTTCAGCCATAAATCAAGCGTAAAGAATAACACGGAGCCACAATGCGGTGGTGATTGGTGGTCCGATCTGCTGGTTCATTGGCTGTTTGGAGCGGGGAAGGCAGTGAGGCGAGGCTCTGACTGATAACGCTGGTCGTGGAGTTTCTCTCCAGCACATCAGGATTCAGTAGGACTCCTGGCTTAAAGATGCTGTTTGATAAGTGACACCCTGAAGAGCCAGAGATGAATCAGTTCACTGCTTCTGCACAGCTGCAGACAACATATGGTGAACTGTGAGAATCTGACCGTTTCTTTTAGACGGTTTGGTGTGTTTCTCACATCAGTTTCATCATTTGATGAACAGCTAGAGAGCTTCTCGTAACAGTTATTTTTTAATTTCTTTCTTTCTTTTAACAAATCAATAAAAACACACAAAAAAGCCATGTTTTACACATAAGAGTCAGTAATTGTAGCTACCGTACCTGTCCGAAAAGGAGTGAGAAGTTAACTTTTTAATTCCCACTCTTTAATACTATTCTTTAAAATACCTTTGTATCAAAATACTCAAGTATTTTGACACCATCTTACATAGAAAACATAATTTATAGAGTCATATATATTTTATACTGTATTTAACTGATTCATCTAAGAACATTCTGTTTTATTTTATTGTTTCTAGAACAAAAGTGCAAAACTAGGTAGGTAAACGGGTGTTTTTGTTCAGAATAGATGATCAATTCCTCAAACAAGTGTCATTTTTAGCTAATTGTAAAATCCTTATACCATATTGATGAAAGAGATCAAAACGTTTTGTGACATGGGTGAAAAATATATAATTTTTTAAAAGCACCAAAAATGTTGCTTTTTTTTTAAACCCACTCAACAATAAACTAGCATGACAAGCAACCAGTTTGCTTATTATTTTGAGTTTGACTGGGAAAAAAAAGACAAAACCAGAAAATAAAAACAGGATATTAGTTACTCTTCATTTGAAAACACTTTATGTATTTAGTCAAGTTTTAATACACCAATTAAAAGAAGATTTGGATGCACCAAGGTGGACTTTAGAGTACAAGTCAATGAGTATGTGTGGTCCTAGTAACCATGACAACTAAAAAAAGCTCAGAAAAGATGATCGTTTGTAAATTTTTGTAATGTTTTTGTAAGAAGATTTTAATTTAAAAGTAGTTAATTGTGTAGTTTTGTCCTAAATTTGTAAAATTTATTCTAGAATTGTGATCGGGGATGGAGCCAAACAAAATCAGTCCAGGGGCCACAAATGGCCCTGGGTCCCTACTTTGAACACCCTTAATGAAATGGCTTTCACACATTTAATTACGGCATTCCACTCTGTTTACTGACCCAAAAAATGTTTGATCTTGGTGAAAACAGTTTGCAGAAAATAAATCTGCACACCTATCAAAAAAAATTACTTGTAAATATTTTTTTTATCACGTACAGAATATATATATATAT